>SJYC01124769.1:0-12613 GCA_006408675.1 Madoqua kirkii | reverse complement strand
ATAGCCTCAGATATGCAGATGACACCACCATTATGGCAGAAAACAAAGAAGAACTAAAGAACCTCTTGATGAAAGTGAAAGAAGAGAGTGAAAAAGTTGGCTTAAAACTCAACATTCAGAAAACTAAGATCATGGCATCTGGTCCCATCACTTCATGGCAAGTAGATGGGGAAACAGTGGGAACAGTAAGAGATTGTATTTTTAGGGGGCTCCAGAGTCACTGCAGATGGTGACTTTAGCCAAGAAATAAAAGACACTTCCTCCTTGGAAGAAAAGTTATGGCCAACCTAGATAGCACATTCAAAAGCAGAAACACTACTTTGCCGACTAAGGTCAGTCTAGTCAAGGCTATGGTTTTTCCACTGGTCATGTATGGATGTGAGAGTTGAACTATAAAGAAAGCTGAAGGCTGAAGAATTGATGCTTTTGAACTTTGGTATTGGAGAAGACTCTTGAGAGTCCCTTGGACTGCAAGAACATCCAACCAGTCCATCCTAAAAGAGATCAGTCCTGGGTGTTCACTGGGAAGACTGATGTTGAAGCTGAAACTCCGATACTTTGGCCACCTGATGCAAAGAACTTGGAAAAGATCCTGCTGCTGGGAAAGACTGAAGACAGGAGGAGAAGGGGACGACAGAGGATAAGATGGTTGGATGGCATCACCAACTCAATGGAAATGGGTTTAGGTGAACTCTGGGAGTTGTTGATAGACAGGAAGGCCTGCCGTGCTGTGGTTTGTGCGGTCGCAGAGAGTCGGACACGACTGAGAGACTGAACTGACCTGATGTTCTCATTTTTCATAAGTAAAAACTGCCAAGCCATATGAGAGTTTTCATTTAATTTTTTTAATACCAAACTCTTCTTGAATGTGGCTATGTAACTTTACATTCCCACAAGCAAGGGTTTTAATTTCTCTATATCCTCAATAACAGTTATCTATATATTTTTTCAAATTTATTTATTTTTTAATTGAAGGATAATTGCTTTTCAGAATTTGGCTATTTTCTGTCACACATCAAATGAATTAGCCATAGGTGTACTTATGTCCCCTCCCTCAATATTTTTTATTCTAAACACCTCCATAGATGTGAAGTAGTTTTTCATCATGGTTTTGATTTGCATTTTCCCTATGGCTAATGATACTAAGCATCATTCACGCACTTATTAGCCACTGCTATTTTTCTTTTCGGACAAATATCTATTAAAATCCTTTATCCATTTTTTATTGTTGGATTATAAGAGTTTTTAATGTATTCTACATATGAATCCCTTATCAGATACATGATTTACAAATACTTTCCAGTACTCTATGAGTTGTCTCTCTTTTCACTTTCTCAGTGGTGTTCTTTGAAGCACAAAGATTTTATTTATCTTTTGGCCATACCACAATGCATGTAGGATCTTAGTTCCCCAACCAGGGATTGAACTCTCACCCCCTGCAGCGGATGTGCAGCAAAGATTTATTCCTGGGACTTCCCAACTACTGAGCTACAGAACCTGCATAGCCATAGCTTGAGAGAAGCCTGTGAGCCGAGCAACCAAGACTCTATGCAGCAAAATTAATTAATTTTAAAAATATTTATTCCTGTTTTCCCCAAAGAGATTTATAGTTTTGGCTCTTACATGATCCATTTTGCATATGGTGAAAACAGAGATCAACTTCATTATTCTGCATGCACATATTCAGTTATTCTAACATCATTTCTTAAGAAGACTGTTCTTTCCCTGTTGAATTGTTTTGGTCCCCTTGTCAAAAATCAGTTAACTATAAAAGCAGGCTTTGTTTCTGAATTTTCGATTCTATTTCACTGATCTATCTGTCTGTTATAGGTCAGTACCACACTTTCTGTATAGAAAGTTTGGAAATGTGAAAGTGTAAGTTCTCTGACTTTATTTCTTTTTCAATTCCTTCTCCAATGCATGAAAGTGAAAAGTAAAAAATTCGTTTTGGCTGTTGGGATCCCTTGCATTTCCACAAGAATTCTAGGATCAATTGTCAATTTCTGCAAGAAAAAAAAAAAATTGGGATTTTAATGGTTGTTGCATTGACTGTAGATTATTTGGGGGAATATTGCCATCTTAACAATACTGAACCTAAGATGTCTTTCCAATGTTTTAGGTCTTCATTAATTTCTTTCAATAATGTGTTATAGTTTTTAGAATACAAGATTTGCCCTTCTCTCGTTAAATGTATCTTAAATATTTTATTATTTTTGATGCTATGTAAGTGTTTCATTTATTCCATTTTCAGACTGCTGTTACAAGTGCAGAAAAATGTTGTTGTTCAGTCACAAAGTTGTGTCGACTCTTTGCAACCCCATGGACTGTAACATGCCAGGCTTCCCTGTCCTTCACTATCTCCCAGAGTTTGCTCAGACTCATATCTATTGAGTCAGTGATGTTATCTAACCATCTCATGCAGAGAAATACACTTTATTTTTATACTAATCTTATACCGTGCAACCTTGCTGAACCCGTTTGTTGGTTCTAACAACTTATTATTCCATAGGATTTTCTATATGTAAGATCGGATCACGTCTTCTGCTTTTTCGTTTCCCCTCTGGATTCCTTTGATCTCGTTTTACTCCATAATTGCCTGGTGCTGCTGCTGCCGCTAAGTTGCCTCAGTCGTATCCGACCCTGTGCGACCCCAGAGACGGCAGCCCACCAGGCTCCCCTGTCCCTGGGATTTTCCAGGCAAGAACACTGGGGCGGGTTGCCATTTCCTTCTCCAATGCATGAAAGTGAAACGTGAAAGTGAAGTCGCTCAGTCGTGTCTGACTCCTAGCGACTCCATGGACTGCAGCCCACCAGGCTCCTCCGTCCGTGGGATTCTCCAGGCAAGAGTACTGGAGTGGGGTGCCACTGCCTTCTCCGATAGAAACTCCATTACGATTTTGGACAGAAGTAGCAAGCATGGACGTCTTTGTCTACTTCTTGATTTCAAGAACAAAACGTCCACTTTTCCTTTCGGCCGTGCTGGGTCTTTGTTGCTGCGCCGGGGCGTCTCTGGTTGCAGCGAGGGGCTCTCCTTAGTGCTGTGCTCAGGCTTCGCACTGGGGCGGCTTCTCTTGCAGAGCATGGGCTCCAGGCGTGCGCTTCGCTAATTGTGGCACGCGGGCTTAATTGCCCTTCAGGATGTGAGATCTTCCAGGACAGAGGGTCAGACCCATGTCCCCTGCATTTGCAGGCAGATTCTTAACCACTGAACCATTAGAGAAGTCCTGGAAACACTCACTTTAAAATATGAAGTTAGCTTTGGCCTCTGTAGACATTCTTTATCAACACTGAGGAAGTTCCCTTTTATTCTTGGTTTGTTGTGTGTTTTTATCATGAAAGGGTGTGCGATTTTGCTAAATACTTCTTTTGCAACAATTGAGATGGTTATGTGGGGTTTTCCCACACTTCTACAATGGAGATATAATTTGCATAGCATAAAATTCACATTTAAAGTGGCTTTTAGTATACTTACAAAGTTAGGCAATCATCACTATCTAATTCCAAAACATTTTCATCACCCGCTCCCCCAAATCTCATACTTTCCACTTTCACTTTTCCTAAATCCTTGGCAACCACTATCTACTTCCTGTCTCTATGGATGTGGCATTTATCAGTACTTCATTTCTTTTTATTGTTAAGTAATGTTCCACTATATAGAAACATCACATTTTGCTTGCCTATTCATTAGTTGATGGGATTTGATTGCTTCCACTCTTTGACTGTTATGATTAATGCTACCATGCACATTCATGTGCAAGGTGTTTTGTGAACATATGTTTTCAATTCTCTCAGGTATTAAGAGTAGAATTGCTGGTTCATATAGTAACTATAGCTTAACTTTTTGAGGAACTACCAGACTGTTTTCCAAAGTAGCTGCACCATTTTACATTCCTACTAACCACATACGGCTTTCCCAGTACTGGGGCATACTCATTTTCTTTTTATTTCTGAATTTTAACTGTTTATTTTATATTGGAGTACAATTGATTGACAACGCTGTGATAGTTTCAGGGGTACAGCAAAGTGATTTGTATATACATATACATGCATCTATTCTTTTTCTGACTTCCCTGGTGGCTTAGAGGGTAAAGCATCTGCCTGCAATGCAGGAGACCCGGGGTCAATCCCTGGGTCAGGAAGATCCCCTGGAGAAAGAAATGGCAACCCACTCCAGTATTCTTGCCTGGAAAATCCCATGGAGAGAGGAGCCTGGTAGGCTACAGTCCATGGGGCTGCAAAGAGTCGGACACGACTGAGTGACTTCATTCATTCTTTTTCTAACTGTTTTCATATTTAGGTTGTTGAACTTGACTGAGCAGAGTTCCCTGTGCTATGGATTCCAGGATGGAGCAGAGGTATATAGCATCCTATATTATACAGTAGGTCCTTGTCAGCTATCCATTTTAAATATAACAATGTGTTCTCTCAATCCCAAACTCCGTAACTATCCCTCCCTCTAACCCTTCTCCCTTGTAAACCATAAATTCATTCGCTAAGTCTGACGTCAAACCAACACTTCACCTTGTTGTATACTCTTTTTTATATGTTGCTGGATCTGATTGGCTAATTCTTTAAAGGATTTTTATGTCCATATTCATAACAGATATTCATGTATTTTTAAAGGGATGATGGTGGATGTCAAATTGCCATGGCATTTCGATTCCATCGAATACCTTTAAAAGAGTCTCATAAGAGTTTACTTCCAAATTCAATATTTACAATACTAGAAAATACATCTTTTACAAGGATTCAAGTCCATGATGAAAATCTCAGATGTAGTTTCTGAAACACGTGAGGAGGCATACAATTTGTCAAAAGTATTTTAGGTGTCGCCATGAAGATGGCAGGAAGATCCCTATTGTAGTCACTTCAAGGGGCCATTGGAAGTTTCTGAGGACAACGTGTGATCTTTTAGTATTTTACAAATCACTCTTTGGCAAAAGGGTGGGAACAGGAGGCTGGTGAGAGGCCACAGCTGTAAATCCAGGCTATACGGTGGCTTGGATTAGGGTGGAAGCTGCAGAGGTGGTGAGAAGTAATTAAATTTTAAATCGATGTGGATGGTAGAGCCAAGAGGATTTGCTATGGAATCTGATTTACCATGTGGAGAGAGACAGGGAGAGAGAATCAAGGCTAATTCCAGCGACAGCATTTGGAGCTGATCAACTCATCTACCTTTTCTAAACTCAACCCTAAAACAGATTTGATAACACCTTTTGGTTCATATTGCTGCTGTGGGGTTTAAAGGAGGTTTATATACTCCTGAACTGTAAAAGATGTAGCACCAGACCTCCAGGAAAATAGAACAAATTTTATTTATTGTATTGGCTATCCCTCTTTGAAGCAGATCTTCATCTTATTACTGATGTTTTAAGGGTCTTCAGTGTTCTTTTGTTTTTACACTAAACACTATCTTTTACACAGGGCAGGTCCATTTATTCAAGGCTATGGTTTTTCCTGTGGTCATGTATGGATGTGAAAGTTGGACTGTGAAGAAGGCTGAGTACTGAAGAATTGATGCTTTTGAACTGTGGTGTTGGAGAAGACTCTTGAGAGTCCCTTGGACTGCAAGGAGATCCAACCAGTCCATTCTGAAGGAAATCAACCCTGGGATTTCTTTGGAAGGAATGATGCTAAAGCTAAAACTCTAGTACTTTGGCCACCTCATATGAAGAGTTTGACTCACTGGAAAAGACTCCAATGCTAGGAGGGATTGGGGGCAGGAGGAGAAGGGGATGAGAGAGGATAAGATGGCTGGATGGCATACTTGACTGGATGGATGTGAGTCTGAGTGAACTCCGGGAGTTGGTGATGGACAGGGAGGCCTGGTGTGCTGGGATTCATGGGGTCACAAAGAGTCAGACATGACTGAGCAACTGAAATGAATTGAACTGAACTGAGGAGACCCTAAAGGGAGACCTTTGCATTCTTGGCTTATATCCCAGTGTCTGAAACATGTATTCCTTAAATATTTGTTAACTATCTTCTTGCCAAATCTCATTGATATAATGTTTCTACAAATCTATATCCTTCAGTCTCCCCATTACTTCAGGTTCAAGATTTTTTAGTCTGACTATGAGCCCCTATTTTCTTCTCTTCCCCCTTCACTGTTTCCCAGGCCCCATGATCCATACATGCAGGTGCCAATAACAGGATAAAAATGTACACTCTTTCAAAGACATGGTCAATGTTTGGTGTTTTTTTTTTAACACAGATGAAAATGAATCTGTGACATGAATGTGTGACTGACACACACACTGCTGGGCAAGTTTGTTTTACTTTTCTCATTGTAAATGAGCCTATTAATACCTTCATTGGTGGCTTTCAAACTTTTTTTATTGGAACGCTTAGTTACATATATGTTTTACACTATGATCAGAACATAGCACATATGTGATACACAAACAAAATAAAAAAATCATGAAATGACACATTCTTACTTCTAGTGATGCTAGTATTTTAAGTTTTACTTTAGTTCATATTTACAAAATAACAGTTATGGCAACCGGCTCCAGTGTTCTTGCCTGGAGAATCCTAGGGATGGGGGAGCCTGGTGGGCTGCCATCTATGGGGTCGCACAGAGTCGGACACGACTGAAACGACTTAGCAGCAGCAGCAGCAGCATGTCTTTCATGATCTTCTCAGGGGTTTTGACCCACAGTTTAAGAAAAGATTGTGTTGGAGCGCTAAATGAGATAATGTATGTAAAGGATGTGGCCCAGAGGAAGGCTCTGGAAGTGTCAGGGTGGAGGAACCTACAAAGTGAAGTAATGGGCAAGAATGTGTCAGTTCTAATGGCAAGTGGGGAAAAGGAAAACTGAAGGATGAGTGAATAAAATACCAGTTAAAAAATCCCAGTGCCACTTGGAGCTTCTTAGCGCCCATCTCTGTAATTCATATTTACAAAATAACAGTTATGGCAACCGGCTCCAGTGTTCTTGCCTGGAGAATCCTAGGGATGGGGGAGCCTGGTGGGCTGCCATCTATGGGGTCGCACAGAGTCGGACACGACTGAAACGACTTAGCAGCAGCAGCAGCAGCATGTCTTTCATGATCTTCTCAGGGGTTTTGACCCACAGTTTAAGAAAAGATTGTGTTGGAGCGCTAAATGAGATAATGTATGTAAAGGATGTGGCCCAGAGGAAGGCTCTGGAAGTGTCAGGGTGGAGGAACCTACAAAGTGAAGTAATGGGCAAGAATGTGTCAGTTCTAATGGCAAGTGGGGAAAAGGAAAACTGAAGGATGAGTGAATAAAATACCAGTTAAAAAATCCCAGTGCCACTTGGAGCTTCTTAGCGCCCATCTCTGTATGGGCAGATGATTCTTGGGGCTCTCAAATCAAACGCTGTGCCCTATGTATTAAATAGCTCGTCCCTAGAACTAGTTCCCATTATCCATCACCACCCACCCCACCATCCACCTCCCGCTCTTATCTCATTGTATCCTATTACCCTGTTACTTCCTTCACAGAACCAAGGGTACCTGAAAGTAATGATCTATTTGCATATTTATTGTCTGCTGTAACACTTCCATTTTGAGGATAGGAATCTTGTCTGTCTTGCTAAACTGCATCCCTCCTAAATGCAGTGCCTACCAGACATGCAATAGTTCTTGAATGAATGAGTGACCACAAGGAAAGGAGCAAGAAAGCGTTTTAATCAACTATAAATGTAGCCAGTGCCTTACAGATTTTTTTTTTAAGTTCCAGAATACTTTACTCATTTTACGATTTATGAAAATTGGATGACATGAGAAAACATAACCAAGGGAGAAATGTGTACTTAAAGGGTTCGTCGTCGTTCAGTCGCTCAGTCGTATCCGACTCTTGGCGACCCCATGGACTGCACCACCCCAGGCTTATTTAAGTAACGAAAGAACCAAGCAGAAAACTTGGAATTGTACACACACGAATGAATGAACTTTCCGGGACAGGCTGCAGTTCCTCCCCAGGGCAGGAGGCGGCGCTAGTGTCACGCCAACGCAGCCGCCGACAACTCTTGGTCCCCTGGCTGACCGTCCAACGCCAGTGCCCGAGCACCGTGAGGTACCTAGCCAGTAGAAAACCGTCTTAGTTACAGGGTCTGGCGGAAACGTCCAATGAGCGTAGTGGGTCTAGTCAAGGGGCGGTGCCAAGAAGAGGGGCGGAGGGAAGCGGTTAGAGGTGGGAGTTGGCGCTGCGAGCCGGGCAGGGACCGCGGAGCTGAGATGCGGACGGGGCCGCGCCGGTGACCGGAGCCGCCGCCCGACATGAACTCGCTGGAGCAGGCGGAAGGTAGGGTGCGCTTCCTGGGCCCTTCCCTAACTCCTCCCGGAAGCTCCCGGGGCTCTGGAGGCGCCGGAATCGTGGAAACCTGGTCGGGAGAGAGGAGGCCGCGAAGGATGGACTGACGGGGCCCGAAGCTGGGGGCGCGGGGGCCGGCCCAGGGGCCAAGGGGCGGCCGGACACGGCCGGGCGCTGCTTCCGGCGCGCCTGGCCTCCGCCGGCGCTGGAGAGGCGCTGCGTCAGCTCCCCCCCACTCCCCTTGCGTGGACCAGGGAGCTTCTCGCCCGGTTACTTCTATTTCTTACTCGTTAGCAAACCGTTGTACTTTGTGCCTTGTAGGGCGCTAACTCACTTTATTTTTTTTCTAATAGTCGATAAGAGTTGTATCCCTAATTCTTGCCTTGGTTTTTGGTAACTGCCGGGGTAAGGGAGTGCTCCTTGGTCTCCTTTTTAAAGTTTGAAAAGCGCAACTGAAAATGATACCTCATTCAGAGGGAACACCTTGAACGCCCCTGTTTTGTAGAACCAGGCGTCGGCGCTCCAGAAGGGCTACATAGATCATCTGTAAGCTTCTTGGGAGGCTGGAAAGGGGAGAGTCTTTCCATTACCCATCCGTTAGCTGTATCAGAAGTCCAGTAAGAGCAGACTGAAAGCGTAACTTAATTAAACATAAGGGCATCGAGACTTTGGTCCTAGGTAAGACATTATCCTAATACGGAGTTCTTGATTCCAGCAGAGTTAAAACTCGACTTGATTTTGATCCTTATTGGCAACCCCAAATTTCTAGCTTTGGGCGCCGACTGAGGCTGCTGCTGATTTTCCACATACGGTTTTATGTGAAATTGGACCTAAAGAAACCTAGTGTTTCTGTCAAGTGCGTAAAGCTATCATAGTAAAGAAGTAAACAGTGCAAATTTAAAAAAAAGTAAACATGTAAGTTGGTGTGCAAGACCTGAAGCAGTTAGAGCATCTAAAGTTCATGGTGATAGATTGAGACTGGTAAAAGTGGCCGATTTCAAAATTGAAATCTTTTTACCTAGATCTCAAGGCTTTCGAGAGAAGACTTACTGAATATATTCATTGTTTGCAACCTGCCACTGGACGTTGGAGAAGTAAGTGCTTGGACATTTTTTTTAAGGGAAAATAAGCTGACAGTTGATACTTTTATTCTGCGTAGCAGTGATTTGCTTTCACGTAAAACTTTTGATTAACAAATGCTTGCTAAAAAACAAACAAATGCTTGCTTTATTAAACCATAATTTCCCTTTTGTTTTGACAGTTCTAGATCTATTTAATATTGTAAATAACGGCGTTTTAAAGAACTTTTAAGAAAAGAAACTGACAACCCTAAAAGGATAGTCTTATTTTGTGTGGTTGACTTTTTATTTTTATATTAAAATACATATATTTTGTTAGACATACATGGCAAATCTGGTTACCAGAACACGTAATAAAAATTTCAGTAGTCTGTTTAGCAGTTTTACAATTTTGCCTATAAACTATTGAAGTAAAGTTTGTTAAAGGAAGTGGTATTCAATAATACTGTAAAATGTGACTTGAAAGAATTGTAGTTACTGCCCCATGGAAATATATAGGAAATAGGAAATGTAGACAGATATATAAATGATAAGATCAGTAAGCAAAATACTTTGTTAACGTATGTTGGAAGAGTCTTAATTTCTTGGCTGTTCTTTGCTGAAGTTCTAATTTTTTTCCAAGAAGAGTTGAAAAGTGAAAATTGCTCAGTCGTGTCCCACTCTTTGGGACCCCATGGTCTCTATTATAGCCATGGACTTCTCCAGGCCAGAATACTAGAGTGGGTAGCCTTTCGATTCTCCAGGGGATCTTCCCTACCCAGGGGTCACTCCCAGGTCTCCCACATTGCAGGCAGACTCTTCGGATGAGCCACAGGGAAGCCCGAGAAGGACATACTTTATTTTGAAGTAGGATTCAGTTGGTAGGACTGAACTGAAGAGCACTATTGAAGTCAGGAGCCTTTCCCTATGTCACGATTTTTTGTGTAATTTTTATTAAATCTGTGCGAAGTGCTGAGCATACGTTACAGGAATTCTGATTGGTCAGAATTCACGAGTAGTAATGATTTTTCTCAAGCTCTCCTGTTTAGGTAGGAATTATCCTGAAAACCTTATTTTGCTGTTACTTGGGAATCTTTTTAAATGTATAGGATTATAAAATGTAATATAATGAGTATACTTTTTCTCTGGTTCACAGTCTCAGTGCTTCCATATAAACGACATCAGCTTGTTTAGTATATCCATGTGTATGAGGTCCTGTCTGGTGGGTTTGATTATGATTTTGCTTCATTTTAAGGAAAGAAAAATCTGTATACTTTAGTATATTTCTTATTGGAAGTATAGAAACGTAAGAAACTGAGTTTAATCTGTTCTGAGCTGAGAGCATGAATTTGAAATTTTGAGTATTATTAAATAACTAAAATGAGATTGTTTTTCTATGACTTGCCTCTTCTAAAAGTGCATCACCAGAGGTTCTAGATAATTAAAGTTTTACATTATTTCTGTTGCTCTTTGAAGCTTGATCTGTAAATTTTTTAAGTGTTTGCATCCCAATTGAAAGAAAGTAACTGTCTTGGTCTCTAGAACATTAACTAGGTCTTGGTGCCCTTATATTATTTTTAATAGTATAATAGCATTTTAGTAATATTATTTATTCTCAAATTTTACTTACGCTCTCTCTAGACTTTCTAAAATAATTCTGTGTTAATGACGAGAAAGAATCTTTCTAACTTGTACTGTCAGTAATTCTACCCCAACTTTCCTTAAGTCCCTTAAGAAAATCTGATACTGATTGGTGTGCTCCACACTCCTCTAACACTGACCTTTGTTTAATTCAACAACAAGCGGTTGTCTGCAAGGCAAAATTCTTTAGTCCAAGTTCTCAGTGCATTCATAAAAGAGTCTTTGTTTGGTTTGTTTACATTAAAAACTGAGGTTTCAGTTGGGAGTGTTTTTTGTTTTGAATCTGCAGAAAGCATAAAGCACATAACAGAAATTTACGTTAAAGTTTTACCACCTTGGTTCTTAAACTGCTTTTAATTTCATAAATCTATAGAAATACTGACTAAAGAATTCAGGGGGACAGTATCCACCTCAGTTACTAAGGTTCACATTGTTTTGGAGAATTCCCCCAGGTCTTACGGCGAGTTTCCCTAATTCCTGAGTGGAGTACATTTTCCATTTAATGAAGTGCCGCATCCTCTGGCTGTTGTTTATTAAGAACTGGTAGTAGTATCATATTAATGGCTTATTTCCTTACTAATTTCGTGTTTATCTTTCATCAGTGCTTCTTATAGTGGTATCTGTCTGTACAGCTACTGGTGCCTGGAACTGGTTAATAGATCCTGAGACACAAAAGGTAGAGGTTTTGATTTAAAATCTTTCATAGATTAAGTGAGACAATGGCTATAGCAGTGCTTTGTTTGTTTGTAAAGTATTAATCAAATGCTACCTATTAGTACTAGTAGTGATATTAATCATGTTAAAAATATGCCTTATATTAATTTGCTTGAAAAAAACTTTGGCTGGCTATTGCGGGTCAAGTATCTTTGCAGAGAAAAAGTTCTAAGAAATACTCCTTACATTACTTTTCATTTCTGAACTTGTATGCAGTTGTTATGTATCTCACTATTGCATATTTCAGTGTAAACACTATATTTTATTTTGTTCATTTAGTGTGATCGGTACCAACTTTTAAAAACTATACAGCAACATTTTTTCTCTGAGTTACTTTTGTTAATGCCTTTTCTCACCCCGTAAAGCAATCGAAACAACTTTGCAGTAAGCATTATGATTAATAGTAGATATAAGTGTACTAAGCAGCCAAGACTAGAAAAAAAACAGGAGGATGTCAGAATTAAGACAGAAACCTGGTCACTAATACCATAGACCATCTGGGCCAGCATAATTGCCAGGGTCTCTGAAATCGCACAGCACCCATATGACAGAAAGTGAAGAGGAGCTAAAAAGTCCCTTGATGAAAGTGAAAGAGGAGTGTGAAAAAGTTGGCTTAAAGCTCAACATTCAGAAAATGAAGATCATGGCATCTGGTCCCATCATTTCATGGGAAATAGATGGGGAAACAGTGGAAACAGTGTCAGACTTTATTTTAGTGGGCTCCAAAATCACTGCAAGTGGTGATTGCAGCCATGAAATTAAAAGACGCTTAATCCTTGGAAAGAAAGTTATGACCAACCTAGACAGCTTATTAAAAAGCAGAGACATTACTTTGCCAACAAAGTTCCCTTTAGTCAAGGCTATGGTTATTCCAGCGGTCATGTATGGATGTGAGAGTTGGACTGTGAAGAAAGCTGAG
>SJYC01124768.1:0-69815 GCA_006408675.1 Madoqua kirkii | reverse complement strand
CTGGAACTGGTTAATAGATCCTGAGACACAAAAGGTAGAGGTTTTGATTTAAAATCTTTCATAGATTAAGTGAGACAATGGCTATAGCAGTGCTTTGTTTGTTTGTAAAGTATTAATCAAATGCTACCTATTAGTACTAGTAGTGATATTAATCATGTTAAAAATATGCCTTATATTAATTTGCTTGAAAAAAACTTTGGCTGGCTATTGCGGGTCAAGTATCTTTGCAGAGAAAAAGTTCTAAGAAATACTCCTTACATTACTTTTCATTTCTGAACTTGTATGCAGTTGTTATGTATCTCACTATTGCATATTTCAGTGTAAACACTATATTTTATTTTGTTCATTTAGTGTGATCGGTACCAACTTTTAAAAACTATACAGCAACATTTTTTCTCTGAGTTACTTTTGTTAATGCCTTTTCTCACCCCGTAAAGCAATCGAAACAACTTTGCAGTAAGCATTATGATTAAATAGTAGATATAAGTGTACTAAGCAGCCAAGACTAGAAAAAAAACAGGAGGATGTCAGAATTAAGACAGAAACCTGGTCACTAATACCATAGACCATCTGGGCCAGCATAATTGCCAGGGTCTCTGAAATCGCACAGCACCCATATGACAGAAAGTGAAGAGGAGCTAAAAAGTCCCTTGATGAAAGTGAAAGAGGAGTGTGAAAAAGTTGGCTTAAAGCTCAACATTCAGAAAATGAAGATCATGGCATCTGGTCCCATCATTTCATGGGAAATAGATGGGGAAACAGTGGAAACAGTGTCAGACTTTATTTTAGTGGGCTCCAAAATCACTGCAAGTGGTGATTGCAGCCATGAAATTAAAAGACGCTTAATCCTTGGAAAGAAAGTTATGACCAACCTAGACAGCGTATTAAAAAGCAGAGACATTACTTTGCCAACAAAGTTCCCTTTAGTCAAGGCTATGGTTATTCCAGCGGTCATGTATGGATGTGAGAGTTGGACTGTGAAGAAGGCTGAGTGCCGAAGAATTGATGCTTTTGAACTGTGGTGTTGGAGAAGACTCTTGAGAGTCTCTTGGGCTGCAAGGAGATCCAACCAGTCCATTCTGAAGGAGATCAGCCCTGGGTGATCTTTGGAAGGAATGATGCTAAAGCTGAAACTCCAATACTTCGGCCACTTCATGCGAAGAGTTGACTCATTGGAAAAGACTCTGATGCTGGGAGGGATTGGGGGCAGGAGGAAAAGGGGATGACAGAGGATGAGATGGCTGGATGGCATCACTGACTTGATGGACGTGAGTTTGAATGAACTCCGGAAGTTGGTAACGGACAGGGAGGCCTGGCATGCTTCGATTCATGGGGTTGCAGAGTCGGATACAACTGAGCAACTGAACTGAACTGAATTGAAGTCACTGCCAGTTCCATGGTTTGCATCATAAGGAGAACACATGTGTAAATTCTCTAAACTGTCAAAGCCCTTTTTCAACTTCATTTTATCTTAAAAAAAAAAAAAAATTCTGCCTGAAGTTTAATATAGGAGACATTGAGAGATTTCCCATTGGACACTAAGAATATGCTGTGCCAAATGCAATGACAGATTTCAGATTGTTATTTCTTGAAGCATCCTTCGATGAAACATGATAGCATGTTTCTGAAATGTCTACCTCTTTCTACCAACTTGTGCCTGAATTTAAAACTTGAGCTTTTTTGTTAGAGGAAATAGTCGTCTTCAGTTTTTCAGGCAAGTTTCTTTTCTCCCAGTTCAGTTTTCTTTAGGTTTTAATGAGACTGTAATTTTCACAAAATTAACCTTACTTCCCCCTTTTAAACTATAATTAGACAAACTATTTCCAGTAGCTTTATTTACAGCCTTTAAGTTATGTAGAAGAAAAACTTAATAATAAGACTTTTGTCAGCAGTCTAAATGGCAGTTCAGACAACCAAGGGGTTATTTACCATGTAATCTCTCTGACTTTATCCACTGAGGTGGAAACACAAAAGAATAGGAGCAGGGGAGGTTGGTGATGGGATTTCACGTTAATAGAGGAGTTTTTTTTATAATGGATAAGAAACCCTCCTGTGTGTCCCTTTACAGCAATTAACCTTACTTCCCCCTTTTAAACTATAATTAGACAAACTATTTCCAGTAGCTTTATTTACAGCCTTTAAGTTATGTAGAAGAAAAACTTAATAATAAGACTTTTGTCAGCAGTCTAAATGGCAGTTCAGACAACCAAGGGGTTATTTACCATGTAATCTCTCTGACTTTATCCACTGAGGTGGAAACACAAAAGAATAGGAGCAGGGGAGGTTGGTGATGGGATTTCACGTTAATAGAGGAGTTTTTTTTATAATGGATAAGAAACCCTCCTGTGTGTCCCTTTACAGCTGGTACTCATCCTTAGGGAAAGAGTGAAGGAGGCTGGCAAGAAAAAGGTCTGTCTTGGGAAATGAATCTGACTTCTAATTGGGAAAAACATAAGCTGATTTCAGCTAGTTGACATGTTAATAAAACATAGAATTAAATGTAATATGAAATAGGATCAAAATTGTGTAGTTAATGTAATTCTCTAAGTTAGGTGAGAATGTAACTATCAGCCTAAATGTCAATTCTATATTTCAATATTTAATAACTTCAAACCTGACAAGAGCTCATAAACAGCAGTTGTGTCTGTAAGAAGAGTTGCAAACTTGAAAGCCAGTGGCTAGCTGGAGGAGCAAAAGGGGAGAGGGAATGTGGCAAGCTGGCAGGTACAGGAGTGCCTGAACTAAAGGAGGAAGTTGTTACTTGGATGCAGTTGATTGTTGCCGTGGAGGAAAGAAGGCGGATGCTGACCTAATTAAAATTAAAACACTGTATGTGCTAATATTGTGCAGGGCTCATAAAACACAGCTAGCCTGTGGGAATTGAACTGTCCTCAAGGGTTTAAGAAGACATTACTCTGGAATATTAATCTTTCTTCAAGATCCCATCCTTCTGGGAGCCATCTCCTTCCTGATGTTTTCAACCTGTCATCTCTTCACTTGACAAATTTATTTAACCAGTACCATGCTAGGCCCCTGTTCTTCCTTAAGTTTAGTTCTCTGTCTTGAAACATGTACACACATCTTAGTATGAGAGTGGAGCACAGATGCCCTTAGTTTGATTCTGTTGCTCCCATTTAGTGTCTTGACTTCTTTTTCTAGACTAAATACTTGCCTTCTCCATCTGCATTCTGATTCCCAGTAGTCTGGCTTCAGTGCCTACGCTTGTTCCCATTCTGGATCCTGTTCCCTTGTCCTTCTACATAGTCTCAGAATTGTGGATGGTTCTGGGTTTTTTTTTTTCTACCATCTGATTATGCTCATGCCTGAAATTAGCCCTTTGTTTCTCTTGAACTGTAGTTTTTTATGGATAGCTATTAATTATTCTCTTCTCCTAGAATGTCCTGTGGCCACCTAAATCTAGTAACTTCAAAACCAAATTCATGTTTTGTCTCTTTCAGAAAGAAAGGGTGATGCTGAAACTGAGTCTTGTAAGGATATGTGGAGCTAGCCAGGTGAAGAGAGAAAAAGAAAATGGTAGTGATTAGACTGAGACCAGGTTGTGTATGCAGTTTGCTCACTTCTACTTTTTAACAGGGAAGGTAACTAGATCATGTCTGACTTGTGTTTCCATTGAGATTAGAGGCTTCATCTCCATTCATTCAACAATAATTATTGAGCACCTGTATTTGCCTGGGTGGTTGCTCAGTCGTGTGCACCTCTTTGCAACCTTTTGGACTGTAGCCCACCGGGCTCCTCTGTCCATGGGATTTCCCAAGCAAGATTACTAGAGTGAGTTGCCATTTTCCTCCTCCAGGGGATCTGCCCAGCCCAGCAATTGAATCCCTGTTTCCTGTGTATCCTGCATTGCAGGTTGATTCATCACCCACTGAGCCACCGGGGAAGCCCCTGAGCACCAATATTTGCCAAGTCCTATTTCAGGGGTTGGGAAAATAGCAATGCCATGCCCAGGACAGTGTCCCTTCTCCTGCAGAATATTTCTCTTTTCCTTTTTTTCTTTTTGGCCATAGCACATGCCATGTGGAAACTTTCCTAACCAGAGATCAAAGCCCCCTTCTCTGGGAGCATGGAGTCTTAACCACTGGACCGCCCGGGAAGTCCACGGAACTTGTGGTCTTATGCTTTTTAAATTACTTCTCACTAAGAAGGGTTCAGTAAATATTGTCACTAGGGTATTTTTTTAAATTATAGAATTGAATTTGTAATGGTTGAAGCATTTGGAATGAATGGAGGGAATATTACTATATTGTTTTGATGCATTGAAGATTTAAAACAGACATTAATTTGTGTAGCATAGCAATAAGAAGAACTGGGATTTGGGAAAGCCTTCAAATTCCCTTTTTTTTTTTTTGCCTTGCCTCACAGCTTATGGGATCCCAGTTCCCTCTTGTTTCTTGCTCAGTGGCTAAGTTGTCTCTGACTGTGATCCCACGGACTGCAGCATGCCAGGCTTAGCTGTCCTTCACTGTCTTCCAGAGTTTGCGCAGACTCATGTCAATTGAGTTGGTGATGCCATCCAACCATCTCATATTCTCTTAACCCTTCTCCTCCTGCCCTCCAGTCTTTCCGAACATCTGCGTCTTTTCCATTGAGTTGGCTCTTTGCATTAGGTGGTCAAAGTATTGGAACTTCAGCTCCAGCATCAGTCCTTCCAGTGAATATTCAGGGTTGATTTCCGTTAAGATTGACTGGATTGGTCTCCTTGTCCAGCTAACTCAGGAGTCTTCTCCAGCGCCACAGTTCAGAAACATTGATTCTTCTTTATGGTCCAACTCTCACATCCAGACATGATTATGGGAAAAACCATAGCTTTGACTATATGGACCTTTGTCAGCAAAGTGATGTCTCTGCTTTTGAATACAGTTTAGGTTTGCCATAGCTTTTCTTCCAAGGAGCAGTTCCCTAACCCAGGCCATGGCAGTGAAAGGCCAAAACCCACCAGGGAACTCACCAAATTCTCATACTTGAGAGAATTAAAAATGTTACATGTATTCATGCACAAGTAAAGAAGTAGGAATTAATACTGTTCTAAGATTTTTTAACATTTTTATATTTCAAACTCTTCTTTTGACAGGTGTCCTTCTTTACATCATTATGGAACCATCCGTTTTTCACCATTAGCTGTATCACTCTGATAGGCTTATTCTTTGCTGGAATTCACAAGAGAGTAGTTGCACCGTCAATGTATCCTTTATCATGAATTGAATTTTATTCTCTGAACTAAACTAAAGCACCTCTCTAGGTGTTGTTAAAAGCTTACTTTTGAAATACAAATTTTCCTTTGACTGTATTTATTCAGTATAGCTGCTCGATGTCGAACTGTGTTAGCAGAATACAACATGTCTTGTGATGATGTAAGTATTTTCGTTAGAAAACTGTAGACAATATGTGAAAGGACTGAAGTTCTTTGGTTTAAGTGAAAAAAGCATTAAAAATAATTTGTCTCAGTGGAATTAATAGGCAGAATATTCATTGTAGCATTGATTCAAATACACTTTTTAAAAAAATACTGTAACATCCCTGAAAATTGAGATACATCTAATAATCAGTGGTGTCTCATAGTTAAATTCATAGAGAGTATAATCTGTCTTAATGACATAAAGTCATGATGCATCTTCTAACTGAAGCTATCTTAGACTCAGTGAAATACATATAGGCCAAAAATGACTCGCTGGGAGTTGGTTTTATAAACTACTGTTATTTGTCTCATGCTGTTGTGTATATAGGGTTTTAAGTAGAGTAATAGATTAATTGATAGACTATAGATGTATGAACCTGCCGTTTTTTTTAAAAAATCATATATCAATATGATGAGAATGTCACAAATTGATTTTATTTATAAAAAGCATTTTTACCTTCAACTTAAAAAACTATTTAGTAATACCTACCCAGTATAGAAAATTAGAATAAAGGGCCAAAAAAATTTTAGGGCAGGAGAACAACTGGATCAGTGAAAGAGAATGTAGGGGATAGTATCCACGATATTTGAAGACTTATTAAAAATCAATAATAAAAAGACAAATAGTACATTTTTAAAATGGGAAAAGGTTAAGTCATATCACACAAGTGGAAATACAAATGGATAAAGGTGAAGACTGGACAGCCTTATGTATCAAGTGCAAAGTTAAACAGTTCATTTATAAATGAACTGATTAGTAAAAATTAAATACTTTATAACTAGCATTGTGGTGAAAGGATGCAGCCACACACTGCTTGTTGGGAATATACATTGATGCAGTAGGTTGCCGTTTCTCTTGCCAGGGAATCTTCTTGACCCAGCAATTGAATCCAAAACCCAGGTCTCCTGCATTTTAGGTAGATAACTTTACCATCTGAGCCACCAGGGAAGCCCTTTTTGAAGGATGGTTTTCATCATTCTTATAAATGTAGTATGTACTTGCCTCATGACTTAACCATTCTGCTTTTCTTCTCCTACCCTGGTTGGGGGTACCATCCCACAGGTACACAGGTTGTTCATTATAACATCCTTAGCAGTGAAAAAAAAATGGAAATAATTTTTGTGTCTCAACAAGGGAGTGATGATATAGGTTGTGGTAAAGCCATACCATAGGAAATCAGAAGTAAATCTGTAAATACAGACATGGAAGCATCCAAGACATAATGTTAGGAGCAAAAAGTAAATTAACAAATGGTATGCTCAGTGCTTTTTTTTTTTAAGTTTTAATTAGGGAAATTTCCAAACATAAGAAGGCAAAGAAAAGAGCTAAATGAACTTCATTTATCCTTGACCGGTGTCAACAGTAAATCAGCTCTTGGCCATTCTTTTTTGTTTTCATAGCCGTTCTTATCTCATGTGTACCCCTGCCCACCTTCCCCATCATCAGGTTATTTAGAAATGAAACGCTTCATTAGCATGTTAGAAGCACCAAATTTTTATTCATGTATGTGACTATAAATCCATTAAAAAAACAGTATGTAAGAATTCATGCTAAAACTGTTTTCTTCTGTAAGAGGACTAGAATTTGAGGTAAATGGAAAGAATGACTTTGGCTTGTTTGAACTTATTAAATCCATGGTATTTTTATACAGTGGAATACTACACATCTTATAATAGCAGGTTAAAAAGGTACAAAAGTGCTGAAACAGTAGCATTGGTGAGTTTCAAAAATGCACTGAGTGGAAGAAGTAGAAGCGAAGGAACATGTGCTTCTGTTTATTTAAAGGTCAGAGACAGGCAGGTAATCTATGGTGAGCAGTTCTGTCGGGAGCTCAGGTTCCATTGACCTTAGAAAGAAGCATGGGGGAACTTTCTAAGGTGGTGACGTTCCATAGCTTGCCTGAGAGGTGGCAACTTGGGTCTATACATTTATCAGAACTTAACAATTTTATATGAATTATACCCCAGTAAAACAGTAGAAAACTTAGTATCAAAGTTCTACCAAGATATAAAAGTATTACCAAAAAGTAAGGGAAAGTAAGACTTGAGAAGGAGCCAGAATCCTGATAACACTTTTGACCTAGAACCTGGCAACCAAAGATAATCACCATGTTTTATGTTTTATTGTGTATCTCATGTACTTATTATAAGAGAAAGATGTTATTATCAAGTTTATGAGTAAAGAACCTCTAAACAGTGTTAACAGGGTTTTCAGTTCTGCTCTTTGACCTAGTGTTAGGATTTCAGAGCTGCCATATATTGGACATTAACTGTATACGAGGTCTTGGGCCTGTTTTTCTTGTTTATTTGCATGATCTCAGTTAATGTCATCCATTTTGTTTAATTACATAGTGCTCCACTTTATGGATGCGTCATAATTTCATCCACACTTTGCATGTTGTATATGTTGTGCATGTTTCATTAGAACTTAAGCTCCACGAGGACAGGAAACTTGTTTGTTACTGGGTCTCTAACGTCTCTTGAGGCCTGGCACACGATAAGCACTCAGTAAATCCTGAATGAAAGAATAGGACTTAAATGTGCATCCTTACACTTGCATCTCTTCAGATTAAGTTCCTAGAAATGAAAGCCTTTGGATTCTATGGTACGTACTTTTTTAAATAAATACGACACTGGCCCTACTGTATCCATCTGCACACAGATACAGAGGAGTCGTATCCATGTGCGTTGCATACCAACAGCATATGAGTGTCTGTCATTCCAACCTTAGGTTTGCATTTTAACTTGAGGAAATTAAAGTTTTGATGTTAGAAAATGGGAAAAGTTTTGTTCAGATACACAGTTTTATGTTTTATAGACTTTTATAGACGCCACTTGGTAAGGAGCATAAATTAGCCTGTACAAGTCTGGATTTTATTTTATCCAGTGGGTTGGTTGACTGATTTTCAGGAAGATTGTCTGTGTGTGTTTTAAAGTACTAAAGGTTTTAGAAGAAAATTCTACACAAAGAACACTTTGAAGATATAACTATTAATTGCTTAATCTTGACTAAATATAGAGGGGTGTTCTGATGCCTTATAAGGCTTTTAGGAAAGCGGTGATATTTTTAATAGAACTGTATATATATATTTTTAACCTTTCTTTCTTTTCATTTCACAGACAGGAAAGCTAATTTTGAAGCCTAGGCCTCATGTTCAATGACAATCTACACTCATTATTTTGGGACTTAAAACAACCTTTCTTCAAAAAGTGATACAGCAAAAAGCCATAAAAGATTCCTTTTACAGCTGGATTTGTGACTGTCATAGCAACGAAGGACAAGAAATGTGCAATATTTACCCAGATTATCTTCATGATGATGGCTCTCATTCTCAGTGCTGTGGTACCTTTGATTATCTGTGTTTCAGTATTAGTGTCACTTTAGTACTTCAGATCCTGCGAAGATTTTTGCAGATGAAGTATGTATGTAATATGTTACTAAGTTAAACTTAGAAACAGAACCTCATCCAGTTTTTATAATGTATTTTTGCAAACTACTGTAAATAGCCAATCAATGCCAATGTTAAAGAGGAAATGTTATGTGGACATCGTTCTCCTGCACCAGTATTTCAAGAACATCCGCTTGCCATCTCCACAGCTCTTTAAAACCGGCTATTACTTATAGCTGTGCCTTTTACTCTGTACTCCTCTTTTAATCATAATGCAGGAAAAACATCGGATTGAGCTTAGGCTAAGGAAAATTCATCTCCATTATGTTGTAAGAAATTGTAGATGTTTTGAGAAACAGTTTTTGTTAAACCAGATCGTGAATTTCAGCCACTGTAGTGCTATTTTCCAGGTTCATTGTTTCATTTAATGCTAAATATACTTTATATTTTTTTAAATGATTTTAAGAACACTCCAAAGGCTTCTGAGTAGACAAATTTAGTTATAAATTACATATTGTCTGGGAATTAGACAGTCGTTGTTTTAGATATTGGATTTTATGCTGTGGTAGACATGCTGTTAAACTAGTATTGTGCAGGTGTGATTGGTCATCCACTCCATCGCGGGATCACTTGGGAGCAGTGCCACAAACTAGTCTAAAATTCTCACTGTTTAGAGAGTGTTAATGACATACTGTGTATGCATATTAGCCACATGTACTATAATAACCCTTAAGATTAAACTATTGGGATTGCTGTAAATATTTTAAAGAACTGGAGGTGCCTTTTACCTGTTTATTAGAAGATTTTGAAAAGGTTTAAATTATTTCATGAGCAGTCTTTTTAATTTCATTTAATGTAAAGCTGAAAATGCAGACAGGACAAAAAATTTTTAACAAGGCTGCCATTTATCTTAAATGTGTTCATCTTGGCTTTCACATGTATAAAATTTTATTCTTTGAACTGCAGCAATAAACCCTCTGCTTCTACTAAGTCTTAAGAGGGTATTCTATATATTCTTCATTGTTTTATTTCCTGTAAATTTTGTAGGTAAATATGTGCATAAAAATAAATACTTTATATATACATAGTGATTGGGCTTTTCCTTGGTTTAAATCTGTAACTGAAAAGAATTTTAAACATACTGTGTGTCAGATACAGGTTAGTTCCAAATGAGATATTTTACTTTATAGGTTCTGTAGAGCAAATTTCAGTTTGCTTCAACTGAAGGTACACAGTTTATCAGGCTGTCAATACTTCTAATATGTCTTATTCTGTGTGTTGTGTGCTCACTTACTCAGTTGGGTCTGCCGTGGACTGTGGTCCACCATGCTCCTCTGTCCTTGGAATTTTCCAGGCAAGGATGCTGGAATGGTTTGCTATTTCCTACTCCAGAGAATTTTCCTGACCCAGGAAATGAACCCAGGTCTCTTGAGTCTCTTGCATGGCAGGTGAATTCTTTACCACTGCGCCACTTGGGAAACCCCATTTCTTATTCATTGTTATCTAATAACATTTGGCACTTAATTAGGAAATTCAGGTTTTCTCAAAAACTGATGGCTAGTTTCCTCCAAGAGTATGAAACTAAAGAGTGATTTCATATGTCCTGAATCCTTTATGGAATCATCAGCTACTTCATGTATTTAACAAAAGCCTTGACTCTCCTTCCCTAGAAGTCTATGTCTGTGTAATGCATGTACTTCACACGTACATGGATGGAGAGGATTCCAAGGATTTCCTGGTGCCAGGCTGCTTGGAATCCATTCGCTTCAAGAAAGAAACTTCTGTTATAGTTTCAAAGACTTTTCATACCTTAACTTCTAGCAGAATAATATATTTTCCAAAAAAGTCTTTACTCTGATTGAAATTACCCAAGGATCCTTGCCAAGCTAGCTTCTTAACCACCAGCACCCTCTCTCTTGTATACCCTTCCACACTGTTAGGAAATTACTGTTGAGACTAGTCCTCTAACTTTACAGGTGGGAAAGGCAGTCTTCGATTTTCAAAGTGACTTTACATCCACCTGACTTACTGAGGACAACACTAAGTCTCTTGACTCAGATTGAAAGGGTGCGGTGTGTGTGACTCAAGTCATGAGCCACTACAGTGGTATGGTTAAGAATGTACACTCTTAGGCCAAGCTGTCTGGATTCTGATCTCAGATCTACTACTTGCTACTTTTGTAACCTTAGGCAAATTATGTAGCAGTTTTTTCATGTATAAAATGGGCATGATGCCAGTCTTCTAGATAGGGAAAGGCACAATGTATAAGATAAAGGTGTATTGCCAATCATCCAGGCTTATATCCAGTATTATTAATTCACGGGGAGCACTTAACCAGCTCTTGGCTACAGTCAGTGCTCAGTAAATCTAGTTGTTAAACCAAACACTAAAGAAAGAAAGCCTCGTTGTTACAGCTACTTTACCTAATATTAACATCTCAGTTGAGATAGCCATGAGGGGATATTTAAGTTAGAAGGCTAAATGCTAAGATTTGTAATGTAAAAAGCCATAGTGAAACTTAACAGAGCTTCATTATAACTTCATTAAGTCAAAAGAAACATCGTTTCTGTATTACTTTCTGTATTCTAATTTTCCTACATTTATCTGTCAATATCAGACATTTAACTCCTGCTCTACCCTAAAAAATCATTTTTTAAAATCTAACATTGTTATGAAAATTTTTAAAACAAATGTAGAAGTAGAGAAAGTGGTATAATGGACACCCATGGACCCATTGCCCAACTTTAACAGTTACCAACAAACATAACCAATTTGTCTTGTGTTCTACTTCCTCACCCCACAGAGGATTATTTTGAAGTAGAGCCTAGATAGTTTTTCATTAAAACCGTAAATATTCCAGTAAATATCTCCAAAAGATAAGGACTCTTTCAACATAGTCAACAATAGTGTATCACATGTAAAGCAATAATTTTATACCATCAAAGGTACAAGGGGGCTGTTGCCCCCTTCTGCCATCAATCTTTCCCAGCATCAGGGTTTTCAAGTGAGTCGGCTCTTGGCATCAGGTACCCAAAGTATTAGAGCTTCAGCATCAGTCCCTCCAGTGAATATTCATAGTTGATTTCCTTTAGGATTGACTGGTTTGATCTTGCTCTCCAAAGGACTCTCAAAAGAGTTTTCTCCAGCACCACAGTTTGAAAGAATTATTCGGTGCTCAGCCTTCTTTATGGTCTGACTCTCACATCCATCCATATATACTAGAAAAACCATAGCTTTGACTATATAGATCTCTGTTAGGAAAATGATGTCTGCTTTTTAATACACTGTCCAGGCTTGTCATAGCTTTTCTTCCAGGATGCAAACGTCTTTTAATGTGTTGGCTGTAGTCACCCTCTGCAGTGATTTTGGAGCCCAAGAAAATAAAATCTTACTGTTCTCACTTTTTCCCCATCTGTTTGCCTTGAAATGGTAGGACTGGATGCCTTGATCTTAGTTTTTTGAATGTTGAGTTTTCAGCCAGCTCTTCACTCTCTTACCCTCCATCAAGAGGCTCTTTAGTTCCTCTTTGCTTTCTGTCATTAGAGTGGTATCGTCTGCATGTCTGAAGTGGTTATTTCTCCCTGCAGTCTTTTTTTTTTCCCCTCCCTGCAATCTTGATTCCATTTTGTGATTCATCCAGCCCAGCATTTCACATGATGTACTCTGCATGGAAACAGGGTAACTATATAATCTTGATGTCCTCCTTTCCTAATTTTGAACCAATTTGTTGTTTCATGTCTGGTTCTAACTGTTGTTTCTTGACCTGTATACAGGTTTCTCAGGAGGCAAGTAATACGGTCTGATATTCTCATCTCTTTAAGGATTTTCTACAGTTTGTTGTGATCCACACAGTCAAAGGCTTTCGCACAGTCAATGCAGCAGAAGTAGATGTTTTTCTGGAATTCTCTTGCTTTTTCTTTGATCCAGTGGATGTTGGCAATTTTACCTCTGATTCCTCTGCCTTTTCTAAATCCCACTTGTAGGATTCAGGTACTGTTGAAGAAATTTTTGAAAAGAATCAAGATAAATTTGAATAGCCACAGTTTGGGGGAAAAAATAAAACAACCTAGGGTCTGGGACTGGGTTTCTGAAATCCCTATTTCTGAATTATGTCTGATTACATTTGTGAACTCGTGTGTAAAATATTTTTTTTCAATATATTATGTAAAGTGACTTCAGTCAAGAGCTTCCAGAGTAAACAGCATTATCACAGTGAACACCACTGCTATCTCTTCCATGTATCAACAACTTCAAAGAAAATGGAGAACCTACACGCAATCCACCTTGAAAGTCCAGTATGACTGCTATGCAGCATAGACAGTTCCCAGTCCGGATAAGGGCAGGAGGAAAGGAGAAGGATCACAGGGAGAAACGAATGGATATGTTTGAACATGTGAGAAATACAATTGACAAAGTAATGAAAATAAGGCAATTACTAAGTCCAAGGAAAATGAAGGATTGTATAAGAGACTGGTTTTAGTGGACTTCCTAGACATCTTAACTTTCCTTTGGCTCAGAATGTAGATGCAAACGTCTTTTAATGTGTTGGCTGTAGTCACCCTCTGCAGTGATTTTGGAGCCCAAGAAAATAAAATCTTACTGTTCTCACTTTTTCCCCATCTGTTTGCCTTGAAATGGTAGGACTGGATGCCTTGATCTTAGTTTTTTGAATGTTGAGTTTTCAGCCAGCTCTTTCACTCTCTTACCCTCCATCAAGAGGCTCTTTAGTTCCTCTTTGCTTTCTGTCATTAGAGTGGTATCGTCTGCATGTCTGAAGTGGTTATTTCTCCCTGCAGTCTTTTTTTTTTCCCCTCCCTGCAATCTTGATTCCATTTTGTGATTCATCCAGCCCAGCATTTCACATGATGTACTCTGCATGGAAACAGGGTAACTATATAATCTTGATGTCCTCCTTTCCTAATTTTGAACCAATTTGTTGTTTCATGTCTGGTTCTAACTGTTGTTTCTTGACCTGTATACAGGTTTCTCAGGAGGCAAGTAATACGGTCTGATATTCTCATCTCTTTAAGGATTTTCTACAGTTTGTTGTGATCCACACAGTCAAAGGCTTTCGCACAGTCAATGCAGCAGAAGTAGATGTTTTTCTGGAATTCTCTTGCTTTTTCTTTGATCCAGTGGATGTTGGCAATTTTACCTCTGATTCCTCTGCCTTTTCTAAATCCCACTTGTAGGATTCAGGTACTGTTGAAGAAATTTTTGAAAAGAATCAAGATAAATTTGAATAGCCACAGTTTGGGGGAAAAAATAAAACAACCTAGGGTCTGGGACTGGGTTTCTGAAATCCCTATTTCTGAATTATGTCTGATTACATTTGTGAACTCGTGTGTAAAATATTTTTTTTCAATATATTATGTAAAGTGACTTCAGTCAAGAGCTTCCAGAGTAAACAGCATTATCACAGTGAACACCACTGCTATCTCTTCCATGTATCAACAACTTCAAAGAAAATGGAGAACCTACACGCAATCCACCTTGAAAGTCCAGTATGACTGCTATGCAGCATAGACAGTTCCCAGTCCGGATAAGGGCAGGAGGAAAGGAGAAGGATCACAGGGAGAAACGAATGGATATGTTTGAACATGTGAGAAATACAATTGACAAAGTAATGAAAATAAGGCAATTACTAAGTCCAAGGAAAATGAAGGATTGTATAAGAGACTGGTTTTAGTGGACTTCCTAGACATCTTAACTTTCCTGTTGGCTCAGAATGTAAAGAGTTTGTCTGCAAAGCAGGAGACCTGGGTTCAATTCCTGGGTTGGAAAGATCCCCTGGAGAAGGAAATAGCAACCCGCTCCAGTATTCTTGTCTGGAGAATCCCATGGACAGAGGAGCATGGAGGGCTACAGTCCATGGGGTCACAAGGAGTCAGACACAACTGAGTGAATAATACTTAGACATTTAGCAGTGAGTAATATTTGCTTTGTCCAAGTAATTTGAATAGCGATAGTTGATTTAACCAAGAATTGTGGTATGGTTCTGTTGGATGAAGTAGAAATGGAGGAGAAGGTACAGGAGGGTAAAATCTTTATACCTACCAGGGCAAGAAGGCATGAAAGAGTAATAATAGCTTACTCTCGGGAATATGGAGATAATAGCAGGAGAAACAGTTGAGAATGTCTGCTTCCTAGTAGACACCGGCTTAGGGTTGGGTAGAAGAAAAGCAAGGGATTGCTGTTCTTCCTTTTAAAACTTTTCAAATTGTGTTTTTATGTAAGAGACTTATTTTCTGTGAGGTAGCAAAATAAATATAAGTTTGCTGGGGGCAGCAGTTCATTTTGGGAAACACATATAGAGTGTTCTGCCCAGTTGGGCAGCCCTTGCTGTGCCCTCATTCTTAGTCATTTTCTGTGTTCCTCCTTTTACCTGGCGTCACCCAATAAAACTTTGCATTTTTTTTTTTCAATTTGCTAGCTCTTCAACAGATACCAAAAAATTCATTAGGAGACAATGTATTGGAATTATTAGGAGCCAGTTTGAGTCTGTGTATGTGGGGTCAGTCCTGTCTTTGTCATTTACAAATCATGTGCTCTTAGGCAAGTAACTTCTCAGTGCCTCGCTTCCCTCATCTCTGACATGGCAATGTGCATCACATGGGGTTGTTGATGGGTTACACAGCTTAATCAGAGCTCTCAGTGTCTGGCACATAGTGATGGCTCAATAAATACTGTCAAGGGTGTCCTCACTCTCCAAGTAGGAAGTGGAATCCATTATAATTACCAATGAGAATGGGGGAGATGATCAAAACAGGGACAGGTTCTGCAGGCTTTTAAAAAAATCAACTTTATTGAGGTTAATCACATAAAACAACTCTAATTTTTATCATAAAATGCAGTTTTAACTGTACAGTTTGATGAATTTTGATAGAGCACCCCTGTAACAACCATTATAAGGAAGAGGCAGAACAATCACCCCAAATGGCTCCCTCACACCATTTGCCTGTCAGTTCCCATCCTCAGCCTCTGGCTCTGGGCAACTCTTGTCAGCTCTATCACTATAGACGAGGTTTGTGGTTTCTACAGTTTCACATAAGTGAAATCATAGTATAATCATGCAGTACAGTTCTTTTTTGTCTGGTTTCTTTTGCCAGATCTCTTTTTGAGGTTTTTATCTATGTTAATACCTGTATCTGTAATTTATTCTCTTCCATTGCTTTTCTGTTTCTTCATTTACCTATTGACAGGTATTCCAGTTTGGTAATAGAGTTTCTATTCATCTACAGATCAGTGTGGATATATTCACTTTTCTGGGAACACCTGGATCATAGGCTGAGTATATGTTAACTATAAGAAACCACCAAACTGTTACCTTTCCTTTTTTCATTATTTATTTGTTTTTATCCTTCTCAGTTTATTATTGCAGTGGCTTCTCTTGTTGCAGAACTTGGGCTCTAGGCTCAAGGGTTCAGTAGTTGTGACACATGGGTTTTGTTGCCCCGAGGCATGTGGAATCTTCCCAGACCAGCAATTGAACCTGTGTCCCCTGCATTGGCAGGCAGATGTCTCACCACTGAGCCACCAGGGAGGTCCTCACCAAAATGTTTTCTGAAGTAGTTGCCCCATTTTACATTCCCACAGGAGCTATACAGCCACTAAAAAGGCTAAAATGAGAAAAACTCAGAATACTGGTTTAGGTGATAGCTGACTCTGTTGACTTTGGGTTATATAGGATGCTCTTAAAATGTACTCCCATCACTCTCTTTGGATCAAAATCATTAAGGTTTGTTGCTTTCCAAAGGTTGATTTCAAACTGTGCTGCTGGAGAAGACTCTTGAGAATCCCTTGGACAACAAGGAGATCAAACCAGTCAGTCCCAAAGGAAATGAATCCTGAATATTCATTGAAAGTTCAGTCGCTCAGTCGCGTCCAACTCTTTGCGACCCCGTGGACTGCAGCACACCAGGCTTCCCTGTCCATCACCAACTCCCAGAGTTTACCCAAGCTCATGTCCATTGAGCTGGTAATGCCATCCAACCAATTTATCCTCTGTCATCCTCTTCTCTAATCTTTCCCAGCATCACAGTCTGTTCCAATGAGTCAGTTCTTCACATCAGGTCGCCAAAATATTGGAGTTATAGCTTCAACATCAGTCCTTCCAAAGAACACTCAGGATAGATTTCCTTTAGGATATACTGGTTGGATCTCCTTGCAGTCCAAGGGACTCTCAAGAGTCTTCTCCAACACCACAGTTCAAAAGCATCAATTCTTAAGCGCTCAGCTTTCTTTACAGTACAACTCGCACATCCATACACAACTATTGGAAAAACCATAGCCTTGACTAAATGAACCTTTGCTGGCAAAGTACTGTCTCTGCTTTTTAATATGCTATCTAGGTTGGTCATAACTTTCCTCCCAAGGAAAAAGTGTCTTTTAATTTCATGGCTGCAATCACCATCTGCAGTGATTTTGGAACCCCCCAAGATAAAATCTGCCACTGTTTCCACGGTTTCCCCATCTATTTCCCATAAAGTGATGGGACCAGATGCCATGATCTTAGTTTTCTTAATGTTGAGCTTTAAGCACAAGCTGGAATCAAGATTGCCAGGAGAAATATCAGTAACCTCAGATATGCAGATGACACCACCCTTATGGCAGAAAGTGAAGAAGAACTAAAGAGTCTCTTGATGAAAGTGAAAGAGGAGAGTGAAAAAGTTGGCTTAATTCATTGGAAGGACTAGTGATGAAGCTGAAGCTACAGTACTTTGGCCACCTGATGCGAAGAGCCAACTCATGGGAAAAGACCATTTACTGGAAAAGATTGAGTGCAGGAGGAGAAGGGGTCAACAGAGAATGAAATGGACTCAATGGACATGAGTTTGAGCAAACTCCAGGAGATGGTGAAGGACAGGGAAGCCTGGTGTGCTGCAGTTCGTGGGGTCACAAAGAGTCTGACACACTACTTAGCAACCGAACAACAACAACAAAGGTTGGTTGAGTTTGATGGAATTTAGGGTGACTCAGGATTAAATCCTATCAGGTAGAAATTATATGTTCTAGGTATTTTTCATAGTGTTTATTTCAGCCAAACAGCCAACAAAGCAGGCAATAGTTTTCAAGGGCAGAAATGTGAATATCCTACAACACAAAATTGATTTGGTTCATTTTAGGCAAGACCACTAGGTTTCAGCTTTCTTTAAAAAAATATTTTCTAATATTAGTTCTCTATTTGAAGAAAGTTTCACATTGCAAGCAGATGCTTTAACCTCTGAGCAACCAGGGAAGCCCTTTAACATGCTAGGACAAAATATAAAACATTGAAACGCTATATCAGCAATTGGTATTATTTTTGTCACTTTTGCTATTGGCTAAATACATGAAAAGACAATTTAAGCCTGAACTTTTTATAGAGAGGCCATTACTAAAAGCTCAGCCTCTCTATAATACTGGTGATAAATCAAGTTCTGGAGACAGAGTTTGGAATGAAGTAGGAAAGGATAGCTTCATTGCTTTGCCAGGCCAAGAAGACACACCAGGCTCTGCCTCTAAAAACTGTGTCCTCTACCCCAGAGAACTTGATGAGGGTAAGATTAGGGTGTGAGCAGAGTCTCAGGTGTTCAGTTTCCTAATCTTGATGAGCTTTTCTGGTCCCCTTAATCAGGTATTATGTTGGCTGCTCCTCCTTTGATTAGCAGCTGTTCCAATCTGACCCTTGGAACCCAGGCAAGGTCATAATGGCTGGAGTCTTGCCTACAAGAAATGGAGAGAGAAAGGCCTCTGTGCCTGGGAGCCCCACAAGGCCCCACTTGTTTTCAAGGCTTTTGGATGTAAAATGTGGTATCATTAACCATGATCTTTTAATTCATATGATTTTGCATGTTTTATCACATATAATACGATTCCCTAGGTAGTCAGTTTGTAACTTTTTTTTAACATTTGAGATGTACCAAAAAAGCTGTCAGTCATCTAAAGGAATTCCTTACTTTCAGTTTTACTTGAAAATTTGATAAACCTTGATTTTGATCTGGCTTAGAAGGTAATGAAAAAGCAAAATTGTATAATCACAGTTAGTTAACTGAAGTGATATTATCCCATGGTCAGTTAAAACATACAGGAAAATACAATAACCTTTAGATGCCCTAAAGCTAGTTCTTGACAAGCTCATTTAAAAACAAATGGGAAGACTTCCCTGGGTGGCTAAGACTCTATGCTCCCAAGGCAGGGGGCCTGGGTTCCATCCCTGGTCAGGGAGCTAGATCCTACATACCACAAGTAAGGATCCCATGTGCCACAACGAAGATGGAAATTTCCGTGTTCCACAGGAAGACCCAGCACAGCCAAATAAATAAAGACCCCAAAAAATCCAAACACAAGTGAATTTTAAAAAGCACACGGGAATATACCAGCTCTTCCCTGGAGAACTTGATCTGTGGTCTTTGTGCTCGGTTGCTCAGTCACGTGCGATTCTTTGCAGCCTTGCGGACTATAGAAGCACCTACACTGGATTCATAAAGAGCTGGGCAAAGAAAGTGAGCAACTACCAACAGGAAGAAAGTATTGCCCGTCTGGGAGAAAAAAGAACTGCAGGATTAAATGAGTTTATTTGGAAAATTACAATGTTTTTAAAGAGAAAAATTTCTAAGAACTCTACAAACATTAAGACTTGTGCTACAGCTAACCTGGAAACAACAGTCAACAATACTCATATTAATGGTATTGATCTTCACAAAAGGTACGAAATGCCGATCTAGACACAGGAGTCGTGGGAGGAGCCCTGAATGGGGCAGAGTTTCACAGCAGAGTCTCTGGCTCCAGGGGCAGCTGATCTGTGGCAGGTGGGTGTGGGGTAATACGAAAGGAACAGGGACTACATCAGCAAATTTAGTCACATTTCTTCTTGTTAACATATAAAACAAATCTTGCTTTTTGGCGGTGCTGGGCCTTCATTGCTGCATGCAGGCTGTCTCTAGGTGGAGCGAGTGGGGCTACTCTTCACGGCAGTGTGAGTGTTTCTCTTTCCCTGGCTTCTCTTGTTGAGGAGCCCGGGCTCCCTGGTGCATGGTCTTTGGTGGTTGTGGCACACAGGCTTAGTTGTGCCAAGGTATGTGGAATCTTCCCGGACCAGGGATCAAACCTGTGTCCCCTGAATTGGCAGGCGAATTCTCAATCACTGGATCACCAGGGAAGTCAAATCACATTTCTTTTTTAAATTGTTCATGATTTTAAAAAAATATAAGCGAAGAAGACCTGCTCATTCTAGAAAACCTTCAAAATAAAATAGTTCAAAAGTAAGGTAGTTAGATAATCTCCTTTAATCCCCCCTAGTGAAACGCAAGTTACACTTTGGTATATAGGTGAAAGAAAAGTGTTAGTCACGCAGTCGTGTCCCATTCTTTGCAACCCCACGGACTGCAGCCCGCCGGGTTCCTTCTGTCCATGGAATTCTCCAGGCAGGAATACTGGAGTGGGTTTCCAGTCACTTCTCCAGGGCATCTCCCTGATCCAGGGATTGAACCCAGGTCTCCTGCATAGCAGGCAGATTATTTACCATCTGATCCACCAGGGAAGCTGTTGGTATATATACTTTCAGAGATATTCCCTGTGTGTGTGCTTGTCTATAAATGGGATTTTACTATATATGCTGGTCTGTAACCCTCCCTCTTACTTCATATCTGGTGAACACCTTGCTTGCCTTGAATAAACACTGTCAAAGGATGATTTCAACAAGTTTAAATTTTTGTGTTTATCATATAAACATATAGTGATCCATGCATCAATTCCTTAATGAAGGAACCAGGAAGATGGAAACATTGGTTTAAAGGAGGAACAGAAATTTAGTCACTGAGGAAAAATATGCTTAAAGAAGACTTCTAGGAAACTATAAATCTTCTAGAAAGAAGAAAACATAGGCAGAACTCCTTTTTTCTTTGTTCTTTGTTATTATTTTAAAATAAATTTTTTGGAGTATAGTTGCTTTACAATATTGTGTTCATAGTAGAACATTTTGACATAAATTGTGGCAATATTTTTTTGGATCTGTCTCCTAAAGTGAAGGAAATAAAAACAAAAATATACAAATGGGACCTAATTAAACCTAAAAGCTTTTGCACAGTGAAGTAAATCCTCAAGAATATGAAAAGATAACCTCCTTAATAAGACAACATATTTGCAAATGGTATTACTAAGGGGTTAATATCCAAACTAAATAAACAATTCAACATCAATAAACAGACAACCCAATTTAAAAATGTGCAGAGGAACTGAACAGACATTTTTCCAAGAAGACATACAGATGGCCAATAGACACATGAAAAGATGCTCAACATCATTAATCATCAGAGAAATGCAAATTAAAACCAGAGTGAAATATCACCTCACACCTGTCATAACACCATCAAAGCTACCATCAAAAAGAACACAAATAAATGTTGGTGAGGGTATAGAGAAAAGGAAACACTTGCATACTGTTGGTGGGAATGTAAACTGGTGTAGCCACTGTGAAAAATAGTATGGAGATCTCTCAAAAAACTAAAAGTAGACCCAGAAATTCCACTCCTGGGTGTGTATACATAGATAACAGACACATATACATATGTGTACATATAATGTATATGTACACACGCATGCATGTGTGTATATATATGTATGTGTGTGTGTGTATATATATGTGTGTATGGCAAGAACACACAGAAGAACTATACAAAAAAGATCCTCAAGACCAAGATAATAACGATGGTGTGATCACTCACCTACAGCCAGACGTCCTAGAATGTGAAGTCAAGTGGGCCTTAGAAAGCATCACTACAAACAAAGCTAGTGGAGGTGATGGCATTCCACTTGAGCTGTTTCAAATCCTGAAAGATGATGCTGTGAAAGTGCTGCACTCAATATGCCAGCAAATTTGGAAAACTCAGCAGTGGCCACAGGACTGGAAAAGGTTAGTTTTCATTCCAGTCCCAAAGAAAGGCAATGCTAAAGAATGTTCAAACTACCACACAATTGCACTCATCTCACACGCTAGGAAAGTAATGCTCAAAATTCTCCAAGCCAGGCTTCAGCAATACATGAACTGTGAACTTCCAGATGTTCAAGCTGGTTTTAGAAAAGGCAGAGGAACTAGAGATCAAATTGCCAACATCTGCTGGATCATCAAAAAAGCAAGAGAGTTCCAGAAAAACATCTATTTCTGCTATGGACTATGCCAAAGTCTTTGTGTGGATCACAATCAACTGTGGAAAGCATCAAAGAATTGATGCTTTTGAACTGTGGTGTTGGAGAAGACTCTTGCGAGTCCCTTGGACTGCAAGGAGATCCAACCAGTCCATTCTGAAGGAGATCAACCCTGGGATTTCTTTGGAAGGAATGATGCTAAAGCTGAAACTCTAATATTTGGCTACCTCATGTAAAGAGTTGACTCATTGGAAGAGACTCTGACGCTGGGAGGGATTGGGGGCAGGAGGAGAAGGGGACGACAGAGGATGAGATGGCTGGATAGCATCACAGACTCAATGGACATGAGTGTGAGTGAACTCCGGGAGTTGGTGATGGACAGGGAGGCCTGGCATGCTGCTCTTCATGGGGTCACAAAGAGTCGGACATGACTGAGCAACTGAACTGAACTGATATATTTATATGTATATATACATAGAATGCACTAATTTAAAAAGATCCACGCACCCCAATGTTCATAGTAGCATTATTTATAATTGCCAAAATGTAGTTGTGTTGTCGTTGTTCAGTTGCTAAGTTGTGCCCAACTCTCTGCAACCCCATGGACTGCAGCACACCAGGCTTCCCTGTCCTTCAACAGTGTGATAGGTGAGAAACAGGAATCTGAGAAGACAGCTCATTCTTATTTGAAACAAAATTTGTCTGCAGATAATTGATTACAAGCATTTTTATTGTCTCAAAAGGAAGGAGGATCCTATGCAATTGAATTCAAAAATTCCCTCTTGACAAAAACAATTTGTAGGAATCAAAAACAATTTGTAGGAATATGGATGATTGACTGGATCACTGACATTGATCATGTCAATTATTGCTTGGCTGGATTTTTTGTTTTAATGACTGCTTAAAGATAGGGCTTCCCTGATAACTCCGTTGGTAAACAATCTGCCTGCAATGCAGGAGACCCTGGTTTGATTCCTGGGTCAGGAAGATCCACTGGATAAGGGGTAGGCGACCCACTCCAGTATTCTTGGGCTTCTCTTATGGCTCAGCTCGTAAAGAATCTGACTACAATGCGGGTGACCTGGGTTTGATCCCTGGGTTGGGACGAGCCCCAAGGAAGGGAAAGGCTTTCCATTCCAGTATTCTGGCTTTGAGAATCCACGGACTGTATAGTCTATGGGGTCACAAAAAGTCAGACATTACTCAGGAACTTTCACTTTCACCTTAAGGATTATTAGACTGGTTACGGAGAAGGCAATGGCTCCCCACTCCAGTGCTCTTGCCTGGAAAATCCCATCGACGGAGGAGCCTGGAAGGGTGTAGTCCATGGAGTTGATGAGGGTCGGACATGACTGAGCAACTTCACTTTCACTTTTCACTTTCATGCATTAGAGAAGGAAATGGCAACCCACTCCAGTGTTCTTGCCTGGAGAATTCCAGGGACAGGGGAGCCTGGAAGGCTGCCATCTCTGGGGTCGCACAGAGTCGGACATGACTGAGGCAACTTCGCAGCAGCAGCAGACTGGTTAAAGGTTGCACTGCCTCTAAGACTGATGTGGGTTCTGGAAGGGCTCCTAAGTTCATTAGTTTTTTGTTGTTGTTCAGTCACTAAGTCATCTGACTCTTTGTGACGCCATGGATTGCAGCATGCCAGGCTTTGTCCTTCACTGTCTCCCAGAGTTTGCTCAAATTCATGTCCACTGAGTTGGCAATGCTATCTAACCATCCCATCCTCTGTTGTCCTCTTCTCCTCCTGCCTTCAATCTTTCCCAGCACCACAGTCTTTTCCAACAAGTTACCTCTTTACATCAGGTGGTCAAAGGATTGGAGCTTCAAAATCAGTCCTTCCAATGAATATTCAGAGTTGATCTCCTTTAGGATGGATTGGCTTGATCTCCTTGCAGTCCAAGGGACTCTCAAGAGTCTTCTCCAGCACTACAGTTCAAATGCATCAGTTCTTCAGCGCTCAGCCTTCTTTATGGTCCAACTCTCATTAAATAGTTCATTATTCATCTTTTAGCAGAAATGTTAATTTCTCACAGGAAATAGTAATGAAATGGATCCCAAAGTTCTCCCTGGGTTTAAGGTTTTGATTTTTTTTTTTTTACTCATCCCTACAGTGGGAGAAATAGCAAGAATCTGTCTCTCCCTATTCTGTCTAGATTGCTTGCCCTACTCTGTCTTGATTCAGTTCAATTCAGTCACTCAGTCATGTCTGACCTTTGTGACCCCATGAATCACAGCACACCAGGCCTCCCTGTCCGTCACCAACTCCCAGAGTTTACTCAAACTCATGTCCATCCAGTTGGTGATGCCATCCAGCCATATCATCCTCTGTCATTCCCTTCTCCTCCTGCCCCCAATCCCTCCCAGCATCAGGGTGGTCTCTAGTCATTAAAAAAATGGCATGCTTATTTTGTGCCAGGTTTTGGCCAGTGTTGAGAAAACAGTGGTATGTTAAAACAGGCATTCTTATCCTCACAAGGTTTAGTGTGTGGTTGGGCAGAGCATGGGCATACTTATAACTTAAATTTACTTGTGTATAGTTGTAATTTTGAACTGTGCTTTGAAGCAAAGGGACAAGATAAATGTCATCTCAAGAGAGATCCATCTCAGACTTCAAAATCAGAGGAGGAAACTATGAGGCGACTCTTGCATTCACCGGACATGGGTCAGGTCTAGGGCTTATCCAAAATTCTAAGGCAGGAGAGAGGTTGGCCCTTTGGAGAATGTCTAAAGGACTGGATGCAAGAGGCGATGAGATGAAGCTGGAGGCTGGAATGAGACACTGCAGCCAGCCAAGGTTCTGATCCCTGTCCTAAGAGAAAGTGAAGCCACTGAAAGGTTTCAAGCACTGGAGTACATATGAGAAAGTTGGAAGGATATTCAGTTTGAAAAAAAAAAAAAATCACTCCAGCTGCTCTATAGATGGGAAAGGCAGACTGGGAAAGGCAAGGCCAGAAGGCCGTGTGGTCAAGACAAGAGTGGATAATAGCCTGGTCTAGGGAGGTGTACAGATCAGTAACCAGATAAGAGAGATCTAGGAAGTTAAGGTTACCAGTGTATGTCTGGGGTTCCAGCTTTTCCTTATACCTAAAGCTGGTCTTTGATAGGCATGAGCTTCTGTACAACTTTAGTTACACCTTCATGATTATTTTCCAAAACATACTAATGTAGTTAATCATTTCCCTTACTAGAAAGTCAACTCGTTGAGGGCAGGGTTGCATGGAGTGGAACTTTTCTCCCATACATTGTTGACCTGCAAGCTATGTATCTATTGGGTGCTCAATATATATACATAATTATAAAGAGTACATAAGATTCTCCTATACCTTCCTCCTTTCTTACTACTTACCATAATTGTAATTAAATAGTTATTCATATAATTATATATTATTTAACACACCTCTCACTAAACTGTCAGCTCCATAAGGACAAGGGTAGGGTCCATATCTGTCTTGGTTATTGCTTTATCTCAGTGCCCCACACTGCACCTGGTACTCAGTAAATATCTGTGAAAGAATCCTTCTGTTAAGTAAAAGTTTCAACCAAACATTTATATCATGCTTATTTTGTGCCAGTCTCTGTCTTAGTATCTTACAAACATTAGAACAGCTTTTCTCATTACAACTTCATTGAGTATATATTATTGGTATCCCTATTTCACTGATGAGGAAACTGAAGCAGGAAGATTAAGCAACTTCTCAGGGAGTCCATCTTATGGATCAATATATGGACCATGTCTAGGACAGGACCTGGGCTAGGCACAGAATAAAATCATTGTTAATATTTTGGGGCACTAGTGGTAAAGAAACCGTCTGTCAGTGCAGGAGATGCCAGACACATGCCCTGATCCCTGGGTCAGGGAAGATCCTCTAGAGAAGGAAATGGCAACACACTCCAGTATTCTTGCCTGGAAATTCCATGCCCATGGGGTTGCAAAGATTCGAACAGGACTGAGCACAAAGTATAGGATAGGATAGGATAATATTTTTGGAGCACCTACTCACTCTTCACGGGCGACTGTCAGGCCGAGGCGGCGGCGGCGAACGGGACGGAGCTAGAGGAGGACGACGGGCCAGCGGCGGAGCTGCTGGAAAAAGTGAGGCGAGGGCTCGCCGGGGCCGCGCGGGGAGGGGCGGGGGAGCAGGCGGCGTGCAGAGCCCCCCAGCCGTGCCGCGCGCCCCTGCCGCCGCTCCCCTGCGCGTGCGCTCTTCTGTCCTCCTGACCACTCGCTCTGTCCCGCAGCTTCAGCACCCGAGCGCCGAGGTCCGCGAGTGCGCCTGCGCGGGGCTGGCCCGGCTGGTGCAGCAGCGGCCAGTGCTCCCGGGCCTGGCTCGCCGGGACGCCGTGCGCCGCCTCGGCAGTGCCGCGCGCCCCTGCCGCCGCTCCCCTGCGCGTGCGCTCTTCTGTCCTCCTGACCACTCGCTCTGTCCCGCAGCTTCAGCACCCGAGCGCCGAGGTCCGCGAGTGCGCCTGCGCGGGGCTGGCCCGGCTGGTGCAGCAGCGGCCAGTGCTCCCGGGCCTGGCTCGCCGGGACGCCGTGCGCCGCCTCGGCCCGCTGCTGCTCGATCCCAGTCTGGCGGTGAGGGAAACAGCGGCCGGCGCACTGAGGTGAGTGGGGAAGGGGGATCCGTGCTGGTGCCCTCGGATCCGGGCATCGGCGTCCAGCCAGCGCCTCCTATGCGCCTGGCACCGTCACTCACGGGTTTCATCCTCAGTGCTCTTGTCTGCGGCATAGTTCGGGAAGGCCAAGAACTGGCTATGCTCTCCTGTTTGCAGAGGAGGGATCTGAACTCAGGCTTCGTATCCCGGAGGACTTCATGAGCCCCGGACTACACGTATTCCGTCAGTCCGCCTCACTGCTTCAACTGCAGTAGCCATCTGCCAAGCGTCCTCTGCTCAAGGCTTATTAGCGCACGATGTACCCTCCCCAAGGAGTCCTGAGGTTCGGTGAACTCTTCCATTGTATGTGCCAGATTTTCTAGACGCGAGGGATTTTGAGAAAGCAGAACACTGAGCAAGACAGCCAGCATCTGTGCCTTCACAGAACCATGTTGATGCAGAGACAGGGAACTAGTAACCAGATGAAACATAATATTAGGTTTTAAGAGGTGGGATGGAGAAGGAAATGGCACCCCACGCCAGTGTTCTTGCCTGGAGAATCCCAGGGGCGGGGGAGCCTGGTGCATTGCCGTCTGTGGGGTCACACAGAGTCGGACACGACTGAAGCGACTTAGCAGCAGCATGGAGAAACCAAGAAGGTGATAGCCGGAGGTGGGGAGTTATTTTAAATTGGATAATCTCTAGATACCATTTGTGAGCTAAGAGCTGAGGTAGCCTAGAGCCAGAGGTGGACACACAGGGGAAAAGCGTTCCCGACAGGGAGCAGCAACAGCAGAAGTCTTGGCACGGTTAAGGAAAGGGAAGGTTATGTGGCTGAGCAGAGTAGAGGGTGCACATTATAGGGACTGCTGCTGGAGAGACAGATACAGATAAGGACTCAGTGGTGCAGAGCTTAAGGACCTATTCTAAGCTAGAGTGACTGGTCTAATTTACCATTTCAAAAGAGCTGGTAGCTGCACTGAGAATGGACTGTAGAGGGGGCCAGAGTAAAGTTAATATTTGTAGTTCTCATAGCTCTGTATTTGTTCTGTTTCATTCATTAATGTAGCAGGTTTATAGAGAGCCTGCAGTGCCAGGCAGTGGGCTAGTGGCAGTGAACAAGACACATAATTTCAGTCCTTAATGGATCTTACAGTATTGAAGGAGGCAAGCATTATGCAAATAATCACATAAGTGTGTAATTACAACCAATGATGTTTACAAAAGATGCTGTGAGAAGGGGTTTGGGGAAGAAAACTAAGGGCATGATGTTTGAAGTGAGATCTGGGGAATGAGGGGGAATTAACCAGTTGATGGAGAAAACAACACACACTGGGTGCTCCTAGAAGATGGTGAGGCATCTTCTCATTTCTCTTCATAGCCTGAGTGCCTAGTGCAGTGCTGTGCACTCAGGGTAAGCAGTGTCTTCACAATCAAAATTAAATGTAGTCAGAATTGTTTCTGGGAAGGTCATTCTCAATAGCCTCACCCTTCCTATCCTTGAAGTCTTGATTCCAGAAAAAGATTCCTTCCCACAAGATCAGGCAGGAGAATTCCCTAGCTGTCCAGTGGTTAAGACTCCGAGCTCTCACTGCTGAGGGAGCAGGTTCAGTCCCTGGTCAGGGAGCTAAGATCGCATAAACAGCATTGCATGCCCCCCCCCAAATAAATAAAGATCAGGCAGTAACTGATTTACCCTAAGTAGGAAAAGTCTTCCCTCTCCCTGGGTGCTGCCTCAGTCCTGAGGATTACATTGTTACAAGACAGAGTCATCTGTTTACTTCATGTAGAGCAAGGATCAGAGCAGGTGGAGGTCTGTGGATTGGTTCTGCAGCGTCTTACAGAAATCGTAAAACAATTTCAAAAGGGAAATGTTAAGTATGGGTAGAGATGGAAATAAACTTGGGTAACTTGAGTGCTTAGTATGTTTTGTGACATGTGATCTGAAGCTGATGTGTTTTAAATTTCTTGTGTAGAAATCTCAGCGCTTGTGGCGGTTTCGAAGTCTGTGATGACATGGTGATAAGGATATCATGACTCCGCTGGTTGCACTGCTGAAAGAGGTATGCCACTTTCTCAAGGCTCTGTTAGTGTGCGCACTTGAACGGTTGGGGGTTTTGTCTTGTTTCTAAGTACTTTGGTGTCATTTTGTCTTCCCTCAAAACATTCTGTAGGAATTGTGTTTCTTTTCCTGGAAACACTGATCTCTCATCGTTGACACTAGTCTCTAGTTTGTCCCCACTACCTTTATTTATCTGCTTGTTGGAAAAGATCTGCCTAAAAGTACAGACTGCCTCCTTTAGACTTCAAACTTCATAGGGTGAAAATAATTTGTATTTATTGGATGCTTAATTATGTGGCTTGTGTGGTATTTTCCTGAATCCTCAAAGCAGTCCTATTTGGCAGGTATTCTTCGTTATTCCTGTTTTACAGATGAGGAAGCTCAAGCACGGACATTAAGAATTTGCTGAGAACACTAGATTAAGTTTTCAGATTTTCTAATGTGCCACCTTTATTGCAAGATGCAGTTCAGGGATTAAGGAATTCTCCCCCTGTTGTGCCTCTGGGCCACTGTTCTGTACTGATGGGTAGTTTTCACTTGAGGCCATAGGTGGAATATCCAGGTGTGATAAGAGACATCATCATCAAAGGGACAAAACATACTGTCCCTTTAGAACAGTAATTCTTGTAGGGGTGATGTACCCCACAGGGGACATTTGGCAATGTCTGAAGCCATTTTTGATTGTCAGCAGCTTCGGAGGAGGGGTTGCTACTGGCAGTTGGTGCATAGAGGCCAAGGATGCCACTAAGCATCCCACACTGGGCATGACAGCAAAGTGTTCCCCGTGCACCACAGCAGAGTCATCCCGTTCAAAATGTCAGCAGTGCCAAGTCTGAGAAGCCCAATTGAGAGGATGTTGTGGATTGTAGGAGGGGCTAGAACTGCAGGGGGTTTCAGAGCACCCGCTTCAGAGCCAGGACGCCTGGATCTGAATCCCGCTTCACTAGATACTAGGCTGCACCCTCAGCAGGCTCTCTGTACCTAGTTTCCCATTTGTAGCAGGAGATTGGGGATAACAGTGCATCTGCGTTATAGGTCTGTGATGACAATTAAATGACTTAATCGACATGAAATGCTTAGAATAGTGCCTTGCACTTAGAAGATGCCGTATAGATATTAGCTTTTATTTTGGGTTATTTTTCTTTGCCTTATATATCATCTTGACCACGTTAGATAAAATATTTTGTGTTGATTTTACATTTTCACTTAAGATGTGAAATGCTTTGTATCCAGCTTGTACAGTGACTTGTGAGAACTTGATGGGCTGGTGTTAACTGTCATTTTTGATGTTTAGTTTTTTTGATTCTTCACTGCCTTTTGCATTTCTGTTTGTTTATTCTTTTGAACAAAAGTGCTAATCATGGTATTTGGTTACAGTGTAGTACTGGACTGGATTCAAATGAGATGTCTCCTCAGAAAAAAAAAGATCAGAACAGAAATTCTATTGAAAACATAGCCAACGAGGCCATAAACGTGCTGTGGAATATATGGTAAGATGCTTTCCAGATGCAGCGTCCTGCTTCAACACTGCTCAGGCGTCTACTCTCTCTCTTAAACTGCAGAGGAATCTCTGTTCTCCTTGGTAGGCCTGTAAATCTGTTAATGCATCTGTTAATGCTTGGTAGGCGATCTCGTCAAGTGACCTAAGATCAACTGTCCTTCCCAAGCCCTTGTCCTCATAGCATCACTGTATCTTTTTTTATTTTTTTGCCTTTCCGTGTGGCATGCAGAATCCTAGTTCCCTAACCAGGCATTGAACCTGTGCCGGTGCTTGGAGCCTTAACCACTGGACTGCCAGGGAAGTCCCACTGCATGTTTCCTTGCTTTACAACTCTTCTGTCCATTTATTGCTACTGACAGAAATAAGAGAAATTGTGGTCATTAGTGGCCCCCCCTTCCTCCTCACTGCCTGTGTACCTTAAGCAGCAGTTGTCTTAAAGCTGGCCAGGCTCCAGGGCAGTAGACACTTTGATCTGGAGTGAGACAGGGACCACAGACCTTGGTGGTGCCATTTGACAGGGAAGCCGGTGTCTAAGAGATCCTGTGGCCCTGGTAGAAAGGAGACCACACTCCGTTCCATCATTGTAGCAGTGGAAGGGGGCTTGGAGATGGGGGCTTGCTTTTAGGAATGGAGATGGCTAGAAACACAACCTGGATTTTTTTTTTCTGCTCCATTTTATTGGACCACATTTCCAGCTGGTGTGTGTCATAGTTCCTTATTTTCCATCAACAGCCATGGTTATTTCTGACCTCTTAGAGGTATGTCTCAGAATACAAGGTTAAGTTGGATCCTGGAAAGCTGCCTACATTGCTTGACTACCTACAAGCAGTCAAACTTGCCTATGGTTTCTTTCTTTGTTTTTTTTTGGGTGCACCACTCGGCTTGAGGGGTCTTAATTCTCTGACCAGGGATCAAACCTGGGCCCCCAGCAGTGGAAGCGCAGAGTCCTAACCACTGGACCACCGGGGAAGTCCCTGTGAGTTCATTTTGAACTAGTGGATGCATTCCACCAGGAAAATAGGATAGGTCAGATTTGAGGAAATGGCATTCAAGCAAGCTAGTACGTGCTGTTTTTCTAATAACTTTAACTTATATAAATTGTTGAATTTGCAATTTTGTTTTTAATTTTTTAATTTGGAAATTTAAAAAAATTTTTCTTTGAAAAGTGCCTGAAAAAATGGTCCAGTAATCTTTCTTTCCTGAGTGCCCGTGAGCCCTATCTATATCATTTCTGCTTATCGTAGCTCTTAACACTTCGCGTTGCATACTTTATGTTTAAATTATGTTTACACATGTATATGTTTTATTATCTTAACATATATATGCTTTATTTTCCTGACTATACCTGAGCTTGCTGTGGGCTTCTTGAGGGGAGGTTCATAGCAGTGTTTCAGTAACTAGATGGATGGAGGGATAGATGGGTTATGCAGACAGAAAATAGTTTATCTTTAGACGACAGAACTGGATTTAATCATTTAGTCAGCTCTGTCAGTGGCTAATCTGTCATGTGTGCATGTGGTATGTCTGAGGAATATGCTTCTCTGGAACCATAAATAAAATTGTTATAATTATCAGTAACTCTTTACCCTATATTTAGCATATATGTCAATTAATAACAGTGATTACATTAATTCTGATTCTTGTATTAGAAGATACTGTAATTTCAAAAATATTTTTTTGTGATAGTTTCTCTGTCGAAGATTGCAGAATGTTATCATTATAGCAGTCTAGACGGAATCTTAATTTTACTTTCTTTTAAACTTGTGCTTTTTATATGATAAAAATAGAGGCCTTTAATCCTTACTTTAATTTATTGTTACTGTGATATAGTGGAAAAATAGGTAGACTGGATCCAGGGACTCACCACTCACAAAATGTATGATCATTAGACATATCACTTTACCTTTGGGGGTCTGGGTTTTCTTATCCACAAAAAGAGCAATTGAAGCAAATGATTTCTAAGCTCTTTTCCATCTTTAACCTCCTGTAAGGAAGCTGGCATGTAGATAAAGAGATTGGCTAATATACTGTACTGTGATGGGAATAAAAATTCAGGTAGCCAGCTGTATTCATGCACAGTGACTATGAATGGGCATTAATTTCTTCATCGGTAAAAATGGTGGGGATTTGACTACAATTTTGGTTCTTTCATAAAGCCTAATTATTTTTTCATGGATTTCTGTCGTTGATTTCTTAATGTTAAAATGTGAATAGTAAAACTTTTTTTTCCCCCTTCGATTTAGTGAATGCAGTAGTAGAGCAGTGTCTATATTCAACAAAGAAGGGTGTTTGGAGATTGTATTAAAGTATTTAAGTAGGTTTTCCACCAATGTTGACCTGGCTATTTCAGTAGGTAAGTAAAGAAAAGTTTGTGTGCCCTTATTCAAAAATTTTTATTCAGACATACCTTATTTATTCTACGGGAGTGATTTTTTTTTTCTTATTGTATATAAATGCATCACTGAGTTTTATTCTGAATCTTTAAAATGTGTGATTAATTCTTCACTTACTCATGCAGTTTTCCTGCTCTTGTCTCTAAAAGGGAGGAAGGGATTATGTGAGCTATGTGGTTTCTAATGTCTGAACATTCTTAGAAGTTTTTATTAACTCTTGAAAGATTTCATCTCCCATTTGCAGAGAAGCAGTAACCCACAACTGCCAGGCCTTGAGCCAAAGTTAATTGGAACGTCGATGATAACCTCTGCTTTTTTTTGAGAGAGGAAGATAAGTGATTGGAATTTCACATAGGCCTGCTTCCCTTCCAGACAGGGAAAACAGAGTCTGGCTTGGCTCCTTCACTTTCTGTCCGTGGGATTACAAGCCACTGGGGGCCCTCACTCAGCACGGGGAGGAGACAAACCAGGGGGTAGATTCTATCATAACAGAACTCGGGGGGTGAGTGGAGAAATAATGGATAAGAAGTGTTTTTTATTCAACCCTTCATAACGATAGGCATCTGTCCTTTTATTTAACTACACATTTCTCCTGGCAAGGACAACTTTATTCCCCTCACTGAAGTGTATTCCCCTTACCGATGTTTCTCTTGGCTCTAGTGGAAATAGAACAGAGAAGGAAAAAATAATAGTGGAATAAATACGATTGGGAAAAAATTTTTGATCAGTTTCTCAGAATGGAATCTTTGGCAGAGGGGAGACTTGTGAGTAAATGTGGATTTTAAAAACACTTGAACTAGAAAATTGGCAGGTGACTTTTAGTCTCAGAGGACAGTCTTTATTACAATAAGGATTTTAGGAAAGTTCATAGCTTTGAAAAGAAAAACTTCACTTCTGTTTTTTGGGCCTTAAGTTTTGTAGATTTGGTTATTTCGTTTTTTTTTTCCTAAAGAACTTTTAAAAAGAACTTTTTAAAAAGGAGATCAGAATTAAGTAACTTTGCAGTGTATAGCAGTATTTTCTTTGGCATTTAGCTAGGTTCATAACTTTTTTAAGGCAAATGTCAGATTGCTTCTGTTTTGAAAATCAAGCAAAGCTTATATATAGAAAAGTGAAATTCTGAAATTCATACTATGTATTAATATAGCTTTCTTTGGGCTCATGCTGTCTTAGCAATACAACTTACCTTAGCTGTTTGTTAAGTGCGTTTAATTAGTCTCTTAATGAAAAAAAATTACACTTGGATATATGTATATGTACATACGTGCATACATATGGATTTGTATATAAATGTGTTTTGGAATGCAGACTAGAGCACAATAATAACATATATTTTGACTACTAATTTGGATGGAAATGATCTGCTTTGGAATTTTTAGACCTGGATAGAAACGGATTTTATGGAATGCAGTATCTCAAAGAAAGTAAATTTGTTCTTCCTCATTTTGTGTCAGAGGTCTCGTCTGTCAAGCTTTTCATGCAGTCCCAGTTGTTTTATACTTTCAGTTAATTATTTCTAATTTACAAGTTATAATCCATGATCGTGTTTTAATTGTGAGAGAAGAGTTAAAGGCTAAATGAACCATATGTCTATTAACACTTTACTTATCTCTTAATTTACTCATATTTTTATATAGAATACCTTTCTTCTTAAATGTGCTATATCATAAATTAACTTTTAAGAATTTTTTAAAATGTCCCCAAACCTAGGACTTGTCATAGACAACAGTTTTTCATGCACTAGCGTTCAGCCTACAGGCTGTTTGCTACTGGTCTGTGACGAGTACAGAAATTGAGGCTAAATCTTTGTAAATGTTTATAGTAATTCCACACTGTCACGGCAGTTGAGAGCCTTTTCATTTATAAAAGTATAGTTCTGTAATGGATTGTAAGTTAAGAAAAAAGAAAAGTCTTTTATAGCTCTGATAATTTGGGAAGCCTCATTTGCACGAACTATGTTCGAAGAAAAGGGTGAATCTCCTACAAAATGTGTCCAGAGAAGTTGCAAAGATGCAGATTTTTTTGATGAGTCATTTTGGTTTAAATTATCCTAGCGGAATTCACTTGTTTCTGAATATTTGATTTTTGTCTCTATAGCATATTGTTTGCAGACAGTGACCGAAGATAACCCAGAGCTACTGAAATCTTTCAGTACCCCAGCACTGCATGTGCTGGAATCAGCAATGCTTTCTCCTGTCAGTTCCATGGAGTATCTTCTATTGAAGACATTGGTGGCAGGTACAAGTTAACCACTTGCGATAGTATGCATTTTAGTAACTTGTAGCAGGCAGAAATGGAGAGGCCAAAATTCAGTCAATCCCCCATTTCACCACATCAGGACTTTCTGTGCTTATGTCTGTTCTCAAATTTTTAATATTTAAATGGAAACCTTTAATTCAAGCGATTCTGCATAATTTCAGAGCCTTAGAAGATTAGATGTATTTTCAATTTAACAAGCTCCTGTTGTCTGATAAAGAAATTGTGCTGTCAGGACCCCCTCTTATTTATGAAGCAGTGAGTTCAGAAGTTGACTGCAGGCATCTAAGACATGACCACTCACTTTCCTATAAGATCTTCACCCCAGTGCCTCTCTCCAGAATTTCTAAATATAGAAATAATCTGATGGCCTGTAAGTAGTCGGTAACTTACTATGTATTTTCCTCTTGCCCTTTGTTTGAGCTTCAAGGGTAATTTATCTTGAGAGATGTTTTGTATTTTCCCTAAATTGATAAAACATGCACAAAATAAAATTTACCATCTTAACCATTGTTAAAGTTTTTTTTTTTTGGCTACACTGCTCTGCTCACAGGATCTTTAGTTTCCCAGCCAGAGATTGAACCTGGCCTCCACAGTGAAAGCGCCGAATCCTAGCCGCTAGACCAGCAGAGAGCTCCCCCGCTTCTTAACCATTTTTTTAAAATTGGATGATAATAGCTTTATGATATTTCTTAAGCATCTTTATGGAGAAGGCAATGGCACCCCACTCCAGTACTCTTGCCTGGAAAATCCCATGGATGGAGGAGCCTGGCGGGCTGCCGTCCATGGGGTCGCAAAGAGTCGGACATGACTGAGCGACTTCACTTTCACTTTCCACTTTCATGCATTGGAGAAGGAAATGGCAACCCACTCCAGTGTTCTTGCCTGGAGAATCCCAGGGACGGGGAGCCTGGTGGGCTGCCGTCTATGGGGTCACACAGAGTCGGACACGACTGAAGTGACTTAGCAGCAGCGGCAGCAGCAAGCATCTTTAAGCGTACAGTTGTGTTAAGTATATCCACATTGTTGTGTAACCATATTACAAAACTGGAACACTGTACACATTAAACAGCTCCCCGTGTATGTTCATCCATCCGTGGGTAGACATGTGGTAGCAACGTGGGTTGCTTCCACTCTTTAGTTATTGAATAATGCTGCTGATATGGATCTGCAAATGATCTGTCTGACTCCTTTCAGTTCTTTTTTAACATAGCAAAATGTACCCCAGAACTATTTTTATTTTGTCCCATTTTAAAAAATTCATGTACTTAGCAGTAGCTATTATTCTGGTTTCACAAGTGCAACACCAAGAACCTGCTCCCTGGTTTGTCCGTGAGATCTTGGAATTTTACTGCATTCCTTTCCCCTCTTGGACTGTAAGAAACTGCTCACGAGAGCATCTCAGGTTAAGATGAAAGAAAGCTGAGGCAACTTAATTTGTCATTGTAAGAGAAACTCAATCGGTATTCTCTCGGGTCTGTTGGCTCTCTATCAGGGCAAGGCATTGTATGCCAGGAACGGGAGACGATTATGAAGGACCGCTGCAGTAAAGGGAGCTGCCTCTGGGCAGAGCTTTTTGACATTTTAATTTTTTTATTTTTTTTGTGTAATAAAGTTTTATCAAAGTATAAAGGAGAAAGAGAAAGCTTCTGACATAGGCGTCAGAAGGGGGTAGAAAGAGTACCTGCCTGCTAGTCTTAGCAATGAGTTTATGTATTCTCCAACTAATCCAAAGAAAGTCTGGAGGTTGTAAAGACCTCACCAGACCTACTCCCATAATTTATATTTTAAGATAACAGAATTAGCCAGAAGGTTTACTCCAGAGACTGTCCTCAGGCAGAATACATTGTTGTTATATAATCCTAAGGAATGTAGAGAAATAAGTTTGTCCTTTCTTCCTCCTTGAGAATTCCAGACCCCTCTCTCCTTGGGGACCCCTAGACTTCTTATCAACCTGCCTAGGAAATGATTCTCTCATTCCCCCCTTTTCTTTTAGGAGAAGTATGTTGCCTAGGGAAAAGGGGCGTCGTTCTCATTCCATAACTGCTTCCGAGCTGAGAAGGGGCGTTGTCCCTAAATTGGGGAGGCACCATATTCTCCTAATCCTCATATTGAGGATATCTGATCCAGGGGCCCCGCTTTTTGACATTTAATAAGAACTCAACAAAGGCAGTAGCACTGAGGTTTCTTTAAAGTATGCCTGAGCTTATAGAACCAATATGGTAGACACTGTATTTAATAAAAGATATCACAGTCGATTTCTTTGTCCTCATGTTCATTTTTTTCCACAGGCACAATTTGGAATCTAAAGGACATTATTCCATCCAAGAGTCAGGCAGAAATCATAAATGCCATACTAAAGATCTTATCTGAAGTTCTGGAAATCGATGCTGCCGAAACGGTTATTCAAATGAAGGAGGCTGAAACTCAAAGGATAAAAACCACTGCAGAGACTGAGGACACATTACAGAATGCTAATGGTGATGATCTGATGGAAGATGATGAAATGGAAGAAATTCCTCATAGAAGGAAAGTCAGAAGGAAAACGTTCATTTCAGATTTACTTCCAGTAAGTCAGATTGGTGCTTTCAAGCATAGATTAATACAGCTATTTTTTTTAAAATAGATATCCTAAGCTTCATAGGAAAATGTTGTAACAATTAATTATGAAGTGAGTTTCAGTAAAAACAGCCATGTTTTCCCATTAATTCTCATTAAAACATCAGTCCCAAAGGAGAAAAAAAAATCTGAGATGAAACATTTATATAGTAGAGGAGTTGAAAGATGGGTAGACCAGTACTTTTGTGATATTTCACAAATATGCAGTCATGTGATGAAGACTCTGAGCTCCCAAGGCAGGGGACATGGGTTCGATTTTTGGTCAGTGAACTAGGATACTTCATGTCGCGTGATGTGGTCAAGAAAAAAAATATGTGGTCCTCTTCTAACATTTGTGTCTCACTTAAGTTTCTTACCCTCTCCCAGACTGTCTCCACACTAAAGGATTTAGTCCCTTGCATCCTTGTCTCTTCTACTTTAGAGTTTATCCTTCCTAAGCCAAAGTAGCAAGCCAAAGTTATATTTACCCACCACTGTTGAGCAGAGGAGGTAGAGTGACCGTGAGAATTAATGATGGTTTGTAGGTTCGCAGCCTGGATAATCGTGGCTTACTTGGCTGGGTGTGATGTTGGGAGTGCGGGTGACCGGTCTCCAGTGGAGGCACCTCTTCAGCTGAGCCCGTCGGCAGAGATGGAGCTGTTCTTTGGGAAAACATTTTTCCCAAGGAGGAGAGCAAGTCCTCAGGAAGCCAGGGAGGACGGCGAGCTGGGCTTTATTCATCCAGGTGCGCGTTTTCCGTGCTTACGCTGTGTGGCAGGCACTGTGCCAGAGGCTACTGGTAGAAAGATGATAAGACATATTTCCTGTCTTCAGGGACCTTTTCCATCTTGTAAGGATGGACACGTGATTTTAACTTATTACAGTACCTGTGCTAAGAGCAGTGATAGGTCTGTGCCCAGACTTCTGAGTGAGTAGGCACAGCTAACTCAGCCCTGATGGGAGCAGAAAGGAAGAGACTCAGAAGAGGCTTGGCGGACAGAACACCTGAGCTGTCTGAAAGGGTGGGGCACACAGCGTGGTGAAAGCAGGTTAGTGTTGTTCCAGGGGCCTGGAGGCGGGAGAACCGGTCAGGGCTGCCGAAGACATTCTAGGGAAGGATGGTCATGCTTGAACTGGAAGGACTCTAGTGTGTCCTCTCACCCTCGTCGCACATGTGGCCTGTCCTAATTCGTGTATGAGAAACTGAATCGGAGAAGTGTCTTAAGTCAGTGTCTTTGAGTTTGGATAGAGTTATTTTTAAAGAATTCTTTAAAAAAATTTTTTTAATTTATTTTTTGACCATACCACATGGCATGTGAGATTCCCTCATAGCTCAGTTGGTAAAGAGTCTGCAGGAGACCTGGGTTTGATTCCTGGGTGAGAAAGATCTCCTGGATGAGAAGGAAATGGCAGCCACTCCAGTACTCTTGCCTGGAGAATCCTATAGACAGAGTAGCCTGGTGGGCTACAAGTCCATGGAGTCTCAAGAGTTAGACGTGACTTAGTGACTGAACAACAGCAGCAACATGGCCTGTGGGATCTTAATTCCCCAACCACAGATTGAATCCATTAGAAGCACAGAGTCCTATTAGAAGCATTAATTAGAAGCATTAGGGGCACAGAGTCCCTGGAACGCCAAGGAAGTCCCTAAAGAATTCATAATGGGCATAAACTCATCAGTGTACCACCTTCTTACATTCACGAAGTCTTGTAAAGCTGAATTGGTGGTGTTCTAAAGCACTCAAATGTAGTTAAGAGCTGTTTGCTCAGTCCCATGAATGGCTGTTAGGTGCAAAGCTTTGTGTTAAGTGCTGGGTTGAATACAAAAATGAAAAGTCCATCCTGCCCTTGAGGTGCTTGGCAACTCAATATCATATCTCTCTTGTGCATCTGAGTCAGAGGGGGTAGAATTTAAAGTTGGTAAACAAGATAGACAAAGGCATAGCTGTGAGCCTTTTCATCCCAAAGGGTGTTGATAGAACCCTAGCAACGTCTTCTCAGGTGCCACGTGGAGGTAAGTTACAGATCTGGGGTCCACGTGTGGAACGTCAGGTGTAGCAGATCGGCGCTCGGAGACTCTTCCGCAGGGGCTGCCATCGCACTGACCAGGTCACTTTATCCTGATGGACGCAGCTGTACTGCATTTCCCCACCCCAAAATCCCATCAGGGAGAGTGGGAATCCCACTTGGGCTACCTGGGAACTCTGAGAAATCGGACGCCCCTGGCTGGGGGTGGGAGAAGAACCACCCCTGCAGGTTTGCCCCATCTCCAGCTTTGCTTCTAGGGAACCCTCCAGGGAATGGGTGAGTGGGGATTGGGATCCCAGTCCACCAAGATGAAGTGCCACTATTTGAAAGTATCAGTGTTTAACTGTTATTTAGAGATGCACATTCTCAAGTGTGACTTACAGATAGAATTTTGGTGCTTAGAAAATGCAGTGTTTTCTCCTAAGGAAAGCTCGCTTTTTAAAGTCTGTCACCATAGCTGAGCAGACTGGATGGTTGGCATGCTGGTCAGGCAGCCAGTGTTTTGGTGCCAGCAGGGTGCTAAGCCTCGTGCTGCTGTGTGCCAGGAATACAGATTCACAGGCAGGCAGCTCAGGTCTTTTCACGCTGCCCAGTGGCTTGTGCAAGTGTAATCACAAACCTGGAAGGAGAGAACCAACCCAAGTTGTTGCCGTAACATGCAGAAGTGGAACACTCCTTACCTGGCCTCCGCAGTTAGCAATTATCAAATCATGGTCTATTTTCTCTCATCTCCTTCCCTACCCACTCTCCTCTCTCAGTACTGAATACTTTGAAGCAAATCTCAGCTGTCATAACATTTCCTCTAGCTTGGTTCTTTATGTCAGTTTGATAACAGTAAGAAGCAGGAGATTGTTCTGAGCAGGAAAGTCAGGTAAAGATGTGGAACTTCTTTCCGAGTTGTTCCATGCCAGATCTTCATACATGTTAAGTAGATGAGAGGCCAGCAAGAGTGTGTCTTATTTAGAGTCTCATCATACACAGATGAAGTGAATAGGAATAAATTTTCTGGGTTGGATCCCTGGATTGGGACGATCCCCTGGAGGAGGGTATGGCAGCCCACTCCAGAATTCTTGCCTGGAGAATCCCCAAGGACAGAGGAAGGAGTCTGGTGGACTGTAGTCCATGGGGTCTCAAAAAGTCGGACAGCACTGAGCCACTCAGCACAGCACAGCAGAAGAATACATTTTGGATACATTCTTGCCCGTAATAAAAGGAACATAAATATAGGGATTCCTAAAGTCTATCTATTAAATTAGCAGTCTGCTTTTTTTTTTAGAGTGTGTTTCAAAATTACAGTTAATTCATTGCACAGGAAGTTGCTCAAGGATTAAAAATGAGTATGAACATTCTGGAAAAGGAGAACAGAAATATGTGATGTGTTTTTAACCTTTGATCCAATAAATCTGAGGAAATAAGATAACCAAGTAATGTGAATTATTCCACACTAGAGGAATGCTTAATAAATTATAAAACATTCATTTAAGGGAATATTGTAAAACCATTGAAAAGACAATTTTTAATAGAAACTTTTGAGATTGGGAGTCATCCAGACAACAAAATATACATCATTTTTTAGCATGTGCACTACTTTGGAATATCAGCATAGCTATTTCACTTTTCATAGGTGACTAGAGAATTAAGGTCATATAAATTTATGCAACCCATTTTGAGACTGTTAATTGATGTTAGGTTCACATTATTTATTTCCTCAAGAAAAAGTCCCCCTTTTTCTTCAGTCTTAAAGGAATGCTTTATTGCAGTCTTCAAAGAAAGCCAGAATGGAGCAAACCCGTCTGCTCCTTAGCCAAGCTCTGTTGGTCACATAAGGGCCTGTTAGTAATTCTGGTTAGTGCGGACTTTTCCGAGAAGACATCTAAGCATCTAAAAGCAGATTTGCTGTGTATAAGTGCCTGGCGTCTGTAACGAACCCTTGTTTTAATCTTTGTATGCTGAGCTACTTCTTAACACAGTATATCAAGTTTCAGGGTGAATTTAGTTCAGAATTCCTGAATATTTATCTGTTCTCTCCAGCTAACTAAGCAACACTTAAGCCATGCGGAGAGATGGGAACCCAGGGAACAGTGGTGTGTCACACAGTGCCAAGTGGAACCATAATGCCTGCTTGTCCTTCCAGCGCGTTAGGACTTTTCTTGTGCTTACCCACCCCTGCCACCAGGCCCCCTATTCCAAGTGCAAATACCATTTAGTGGGCTTTAACTAAAGAAAGCCACCTGAAAATAGTTTTCTAAACCTTGGAGTGAGAGTTGGTCGTTTGCCTTTTTTTTTTTTTAGCCCACCGACAAGGAGCTGAGAGAGGCCATAGCTTTGCTGACCGCTCAGCAGACGGCTCTGGAAATCATCGTGAACATGTGCTGCAGTGAAGGTGTGTGACCAGTTCACACTTAGATATCCTCCCCGGCACTGGGAGTACGCTTCCGTGAGGATTATCTTAAACAGCCCAGTTCTCTGTGATCTGCACTCTTCCCAGATCCCACGGACGACGAGTGGGAAGAGCTTTCTAGCAGCGACGAAAGCGACGCATTTATGGAGAATTCCCTCAGTGAATGCGGTGGGCAGCTGTTCTCTCCCCTCTGCCTCTCCAGTGAGGTTCACATGGCTCTCACCCACCACCTCCTCCCAAAGAAGGTAATCTGTTTTCAGTCTGGGCTCACTTTAGAGCATCGAGAATGTTTCAGAAGGCCATTCTTGCTGTGCACAAAGGAAGAGTGCTAATGCCAGGTGTGGGTGATGGGTGAGGTGCGGGAAGTGGAACAGTGAACAGCGCTGGAGGTGGGCTGAAGTTCCTCAAGCCTAACCGTCTCACTTAGAAGTTGGGATTCTATGAAGGAATCGTGTGTTCAGGAAAAAAACCTTTCCTTGTAACATTTGCCTTACTGTCTTTTTTAAATTTAGATTTTTGACAAAACTGCCTTTCCAAACAGCGTTGCAGTTGACATGTGCTCTAGGAGCCCCACTTGGAAACCTTTGATTAGAAAGTAAGAACATTTCTGTTTTCAAAACCATTTGTCATTATGTTGTTATAGGAAATGATGGCCCATTAAACAGAAGATGCCGACTGCCCCCAGATTCAAGAGTTCTAGTCCTGTGCCTTGTGTATGTTCCCTAGAGAAGTGAGCACATATGTGCCCTAAGCAGGAGAATGCTCCTAGCAGTGTGGTTCACAGTCGCCCCAGCTTGGAAGCAACCTCAGTGTCCATCAGGGGCAGAATGGATAGATCAGTGCCGACATGATCATACAATAGAGTACATGCAGCAGTAAAAAGAATCTGAACTGGAACCCTCACAAAATAGTGAGTAGTTCATTGAGAAGTGCATACATAGATGGTTCCTGGGCTTCCCCTGTGGCTCAGCTGGTAAGGAATCTGCCTGCAGGGTGGGAGACCTGAGTTCCATCCGTGGGTTGGGAAGGTCCCCTGGAGAAGGGAACGGCTACCCACTCCAGTATTCTGGCCTGGAGAATTCCATGAACTGTATAGTCCATGGGGTCACAAAGGGTCAGACACAACTGAGCGACTCTCACTTTAGGGGTCAGGGAGGTGGGTGTGATAGGGAGGGGATAGGTGAGAGCGCTAGCAACATTTCTTTTTTCTTCTTCTTCTAGTGAAGTAGGGCTGGTTTCCAGTATTGTGTTAGCTTCAGGTATAAGCAGAGTGATTCAGTTATATATATGTAGTCTTTTTCAGATTTTTTTTTTTTCCCCTTTCTAGGTTATTGTAAAATATTGAGTAGAGATCCCTGGGCTAAACTGAACGACTCTCACTTTAGGGGTCAGGGAGGTGGGTGTGATAGGGAGGGGATAGGTGAGAGCGCTAGCAACATTTCTTTTTTCTTCTTCTTCTAGTGAAGTAGGGCTGGTTTCCAGTATTGTGTTAGCTTCAGGTATAAGCAGAGTGATTCAGTTATATATATGTAGTCTTTTTCAGATTTTTTTTTTTTCCCCTTTCTAGGTTATTGTAAAATATTGAGTAGAGATCCCTGGGCTATACAGTATGTCCTTATTGGATGTCTGTTTTATATATAGTGGTGTGTATATGTTAATCCCAAACTTCTAATTTACCCTTCCTCACCTTTCCCTGTAGGTTACCATAAGTTTGTTTTCTATGTATGTGAGTCTGTTTCTGTTTTGTAAATAAGTTCATTTGTATCTTTTTTTTTTTTTTTAAGATTTCCCCTATAAGCAATATAATATATTTGTCTTTTTCTGGCTTGCTTCACTTAGTCTGATAATCTCCTGGTCCACCCATGTTGCTGCAAATGGCATTATTTCGTTCTTTTTTGTGGCTGAGTAAGATTCCTTTGTATAACTATGCCACATCTTCTTTATCCATTCATCTGTTGATGGACACTTAGGTTGCTTCCATGTCTTGAGTATTGTGAATAGCGCTAGCATTCCTATCTAGGTGCAGCAGTGTTTGCTTTGTAAACTGTTAAACTCTGTATATTCTTGAGTGCTTTATGTGGGTCATATTTTACGTTTTAAAGATGCTTCCACGCACATAAATTTTTCTCAAACAGATTCCATGCGACTCATCAGTTTACTGTGCCTCAGAGGCCTTGAGTGCTCAAGCAGTTTGATCTGCTCAGATTCTCAGTTCACCCTACGTGTTCTTGCCAACTGCCCGAGACCTCCTGCTTACAGATGGTCCGCCTCAGAACCGGACGCCTAGGTTCAGCGTCAGTACTGAATCCTGCGGGGTGGCTGTGGGAGGGCCAGACAGCATTCTCTCTCTTCCTGTCCAGAATGAGCACTGTACAGTGCAGAGCCCTCGTGTGTCTCCAGAGCCTGGTCTCCCTTCTGGATGTGGACCATCTGGGAGGACCCGCTGCCCTTCAGGCACTTGCACAGCACCTGTCACAGCTGCTCTTTTCTCAGCCAGGTAAAGACGGTGTATATAGAATCCTTTTTTTTTTAAATTTTACTGGAGTAGTGTGTTTGTCTCTGCCATGCAGCAAAGTGAATCAACTATGCATATACGTATTTCCACTCTTTTTTAGCTTGTTTTCTCATATAGGCCATTATAGAGTATTGAGTAGAGTTCCCTGTGCTATACAGTAGGTCCTTATTAGTTATCTGTTTAATAAATAGTAGTGTATATATGTCAGTCCCAATTTCCCAATTTATCCCTCCCCTCTCAATCCTCCTGGTAACCATAAGTTTGTTTCCTACATTTGTGACTCTTTGTACATCTGAAGAAATAGAGTATTTTACTTAGTAAAGGAAAATTCTCCACGTCACTTTACTCTGCATGTATGTCTGGAGTGAGGGTTAATATTGAAGAGCCAAATCTGCTCTAATCCTTGGCAAAACTGTTTTAACATTTCCCCTTCTTAGAACACTGAATCTAAGAGCCGAAATTCTTAGAAGATCAAAATAAGGTCACTCTTGACTAAATACAAGTCTGTGTATAAGCAGTCCTTCAAGAGTTGCCCCCCGATCCTTTCTTTTTGGCTTTGCTGGCTTCGCTGCCGTGCGGCCTTTTCTCTGGTTCTGGTGCACAGGCTTCTCACGGCCGTGGCTTCTCTTGTTGCAGAGCACAGTCTTGATGGGGCTCCAGCAGCTGCAGCTCCCCGGCTTTAGAGCACAGGCTCCGTAGTTGTGGTGCATGAGCTTAGTTGCTCTGAGGCACGTAGGATCTTCCCGGATCAGGGATCGAACCCGTGTCTCCTGCACTGCAGGCAGATTCTTGCCACTGCATCACTCGGGAAGCCCGATCCCTGAAACTTTAAGGCATCTGTTTTGCTCTCTATGAAGAGGTGCTGTGTATTTAATGATACCTGCTTTTACAGATTATGTAAATAACTATTCAGAAACTCGTTATATAGTTGTCAGCATTTGCCAGTTTATAGATAGAGTTTTCAGGTGATCTCAGGCTATGTGTTCTTTAGCTGGTGCGATCATGTGAAAACCAGGCCCATCTATATCTAAGACAGGGCAGGATATGAGCAGTGCCATTCCCATTCCGAGCCTGGACTGAGCCAGCTCTGGATTGCAGAGGTGACTGTCAGTGAAAGCTGGCCAGGTGATGACTAAAGCTTTGTTTTTCTTTCCCAGTCTTATAAACCTAAGAGATCTGGGACTTCCCAGGTGATCTGTGGCTAAGACTTCACCTCCCAATGCAGAGGGTGCAGGTTCAGTCCCTGGTCGGAGAACTAAGATTCCACACGATGTGAAGAACGGCTACAACAACTATGCATATACGTATTTCCACTCTTTTTTAGCTTGTTTTCTCATATAGGCCATTATAGAGTATTGAGTAGAGTTCCCTGTGCTATACAGTAGGTCCTTATTAGTTATCTGTTTAATAAATAGTAGTGTATATATGTCAGTCCCAATTTCCCAATTTATCCCTCCCCTCTCAATCCTCCTGGTAACCATAAGTTTGTTTCCTACATTTGTGACTCTTTGTACATCTGAAGAAATAGAGTATTTTACTTAGTAAAGGAAAATTCTCCACGTCACTTTACTCTGCATGTATGTCTGGAGTGAGGGTTAATATTGAAGAGCCAAATCTGCTCTAATCCTTGGCAAAACTGTTTTAACATTTCCCCTTCTTAGAACACTGAATCTAAGAGCCGAAATTCTTAGAAGATCAAAATAAGGTCACTCTTGACTAAATACAAGTCTGTGTATAAGCAGTCCTTCAAGAGTTGCCCCCCGATCCTTTCTTTTTGGCTTTGCTGGCTTCGCTGCCGTGCGGCCTTTTCTCTGGTTCTGGTGCACAGGCTTCTCACGGCCGTGGCTTCTCTTGTTGCAGAGCACAGTCTTGATGGGGCTCCAGCAGCTGCAGCTCCCCGGCTTTAGAGCACAGGCTCCGTAGTTGTGGTGCATGAGCTTAGTTGCTCTGAGGCACGTAGGATCTTCCCGGATCAGGGATCGAACCCGTGTCTCCTGCACTGCAGGCAGATTCTTGCCACTGCATCACTCGGGAAGCCCGATCCCTGAAACTTTAAGGCATCTGTTTTGCTCTCTATGAAGAGGTGCTGTGTATTTAATGATACCTGCTTTTACAGATTATGTAAATAACTATTCAGAAACTCGTTATATAGTTGTCAGCATTTGCCAGTTTATAGATAGAGTTTTCAGGTGATCTCAGGCTATGTGTTCTTTAGCTGGTGCGATCATGTGAAAACCAGGCCCATCCATATCAAGACAGGGCAGGATATGAGCAGTGCCATTCCCATTCCGAGCCTGGACTGAGCCAGCTCTGGATTGCAGAGGTGACTGTCAGTGAAAGCTGGCCAGGTGATGACTAAAGCTTTGTTTTTCTTTCCCAGTCTTATAAACCTAAGAGATCTGGGACTTCCCAGGTGATCTGTGGCTAAGACTTCACCTCCCAATGCAGAGGGTGCAGGTTCAGTCCCTGGTCGGAGAACTAAGATTCCACACGATGTGAAGAACGGCTACAATTTTTTTAGGAAGTAAACCTAAAGAGTCCTGGATGGCATGGGAAGTACGGGGGTTGGCTCCCGTCAGCCCAGCAGAGTGTCCTACGGAGGGGTTTCTGGCAGAGCGCTGCTACTGCCCATGCCCGCTCCCATCCACCCATTCCCGTGGGGGCCCTGCAGGGAGCAGGGCCACGCAGGAGGGTCCACAGCCACCCCCCGGTGAGCAGGGCTTAGCCAGGTCTCTTAGCTCCCGAGACCTGCGTAACTTGAGTGACCCTCTGCATTGCCGTTTCTTTCCTCTGGGCCTTTTCTCAGTGAGAGTCCAGTCAAGGCCCACTGGCTCTGTCTCCTGCCGGCATGAAGGGTTTATTTCACAGGAGGTAAGTGCGTGTGCTCGGCCCCCCTGCCATAGAGGAAACACTGAGGCGGGCTTCTCCCAGTTCAGCCGGCTGCTTGTGGCCACTGGCACATCCCCATTTATCGCCTGGAAAGGTCACAGGAAAACCATAATAAGTCGAGTCTTAGAGGAATGATGAAAAGTTTCTGAATTGTGGGAAAGTATAGTTAAACACTTTGATCTTTTAATAAATTTCAGTTTCATAGCTTTCTTGATAACAACCGTTTTATCAGAGTGAAATTTTATATTTAGAGACAGTATTCTTGTATAGTCCTCCCAGACATTTGGGATTTATTAAGTCATGTAACCCTGTGAGTTCTGGGTGGATAACAGGAATTTGGTGGGGAGAATGGGGCTAAAGTTCTTTACATTTTTGCGTTACCATGTTGAAAGTAATGTATGAAGATGTGTATGTACAGCTGTATTGTACTTAACTTACTTTCATCTTAATGCTTAAATACAATCTGAATAGTTATAAAATTTGTGATACGTACCTGTATAGGCTTTTTGTGGCTGACATTAGAGATAAAAGGAAAAAGTTTTTAGTAGAATCTGGCCCTTGCACTCAAAACACCTATATCTTTGTCTCCTTCATTTAAAATATTGATCTTCAGAACATAAAGAGATTTTTAGCAATGTTGTATTTTCAAGTTGGGTCAGTTTGTCATTTGTTCCATTACAAGGGTTCTGAAATCATTTCGGAAGCAGAAAGCTTCTTCTCATTACAGCTAAAATGGTCGTAGCTCCCATTCTGGGATATGCTTTTTATTCCATGTCAACATTGAAAATAGGTCTGTAAAATTAAAAATAATTTGTGGCTTGATTACTTGCGAGTTGACTATTTACCTACATTTAGGTGTGCTGCAAATTCTTAGATCCTACTCAAAGTTGTTGAGAGGTGAAAAACATTTTGAATCACTTAACTTCTTTTGACATTTAGTTAACTTCTTTTGACAACACCATGTGTTGCTGACCTTTTACTGAGAATTTGTCAGAAAGGCAGAGTCATTTGAGCTTGCTCCCCTAATTTGGGTTAGATGACCAGAAATATGAATTAAGTAAAAATCTTCCAAGTTTAGGGAAAATATGAATTTCAGGTAATATAAAATAGTAGTATAGTTTAGATTAGGATTTTGAATCTTAATTTTGTTATGTGCAGCTCACAAATATCCAGGGTTACACTTACAGCCTTAATCAAACATAAGTTACTTTTCAGAGCCAGTATGGTGACTTTGGGAAGTTTAATAGTAACAATTCTATGCCGGATTCTCAATTTATTGAGGATCTGTTAAGTACTAGGTTTGTTGAGCTAGGCATTATCACCCCACTTTCCTGATAAGGACACTGAGATTTAGAGGTTTAGGAACTTTTTCAGGAGCGTTCCTTTTTTTGTTTTTCCTAAATTTAAAAGAAAAAATTTTATTTATTTATTCGTCTGGACCAGCTATTAGTTGTGGCACTCGGGACCTTCGAAGTTGGTAGTGGCATGCAGGATTTTTAGTTGCGACATATGAACTCAGTTGCAGCATGTGGGATCTAGTTCCCTGACCAGGGGTCAAACCCAGGCTCCCTGCATTGGGAGCTTGGAGTCTTAGTCCCTGGACCACGAGGGAAGCCCTTGGGGTGTTCCTTCTTTTAACAACTATTTATTGACTGACTTAATGCCGCACACTGTGCTAGGCCCAAGGGATCCAGGCATGAACAAGATAGGCAAGGTTGCTCTGCTCATGGAGCTTGCGTTCTCATATAAATAAAGGTTTAATGTCATTCTGGCCAGACAGGAAAAACTCAAAGCAGAGTGGTATGAGGTGTCACATTAGTTAGTGTGGAAGGACCCCTCTGAGGGGCTAACACTTCTCTGGCTACTAATATTCTCTGGCTAAAACCAGAATGAGAAGTCACACCATGTCAAAGGCTGCATTCTGTCCCTGTTCTGTCTGACCCTAAAGAATCCTGGTACCTGTTCTGTGATCCTTACAGGAATCCCCTGCCTCTGTGCATGGCATAGGTCTGAAAATGAGAGAGCCCGAAGAGACAGCAGTCCTTGATTCCAGTCTGTGCAGAAGCTGCCTTGCCCTCGTGCAGCCTGAGAGGGGCCGTCAGTATCTTTATGCGGCCACAGGCACCGCAGGGGAGAAAGCCACGGTGTCTCCTGCCACGTAGCAGATCACCCCAAAACCTTGTGGCTTGAAGCCACAATAATCACATATGATGTTTTTCTCATGGTTTCTATGGGGGAGGGATTTAGAAAGGGTCCAGTGGAGGTGGTTTTCTCCACTCCGTGATGTCTAGGACGGGTTCTCAACTAGTAGCAGTTATTGCCTCCTAGGACTCCTGTCAATGTCTGTTGGCAGTTTTTGCTGTTATAATTTGGGAGGTGCTGCTGGTATCTAAAGGGTAGAGGCCAGAGATGCTGTTAAATATCCTGGTCACAGGGGACCTCACATATACCACAAGGAATTATCTGGTTCAAAACCCTAGCCGGGGGCCTCTGTCGAAAGACTGAGAGGCAGAATGGTCTGAGGTCTGTCTGCTCACAGGTCTGGTAGCATGAAGCTGTCAGCCAGAACACCCACAGGTGACCTCTTCATGTGACCTTAACGTGATGGCTAGTTTCCAAAAGCGAGAGCTGAGAGAGAGGCGAGAGCAAACACGTGTGAATCAGGTGGGAGTCATGCCTTGTGCCACCCAGCCTGCCACTTTCGCATATTCTCTTGGTTGAAGAAGCCACAAAGTCCCACTCAGGTTCAAGGGGAGGGGAAATAGACCGCACGTCTTTGTGGGAAGTGGCAAGGTTCTGCAGAATCATGCAGAACTGGAGGCACTGTGGTGGCTGTTTTTGGAAAACATATCACCTGCATCAGTCACTCTCCCTTCCCGCCGAAGCGGGGAGGGAGCCAGCTTGCCTGGTGGCCCTCACCCTGCTGTATGGCTTTGTTAACATAATTGTTTACTGCTGTTGTGTTCTGTCCTGAATGAGAAGAAGGGACAATAAGAAAAGAGTAAACATGAACCAAAGTGGGAGAGGGAAGTTGGGTCAGTAGAACCCACGAAGGCCACTGAAAAGCAGAGAGGCATGGTGGCCTGGCCCCGCACTAGCAATACTTCTCAGCTGGGCAGTGGGTTTGGGTTGCCAGGTGGCACTCTGATTTGAGTCTGCTCGGCTCAGTGATAGCGATCAGTGAAAAGCTGACTTCCATCTACAGTGGCCCACTCAGATTTACTGTGTGCTAAAGTGTGAGATAAGTGAAAATCCAGTATCTACAAGTTGAAGACTGTCAGGATTATTTCAATTGTGTTCATCTTTCAAACTCAAATGTTCACTTCGCAGGGGGCTGTTCACTGGAAGTTTGGGCTTAAATATCAAAGTGTTGTTATTATAGTAGCATATATTAACATTTAACAATGCTTTGTTTTGACTTTTTCTAAAAACTCACTCTTCTAAGAAAAAGCCAATTTACGTTTCACTTTTGTGTTTTAGATTTTGCTAAGCACGCTGACTTTTTAGAAGCCATAAGTAGTGCCTTGAGGGCCCTTTTGCAAACAATGGCCTCCAAGAACATTCCTCAGGTAAGGTTTTAAAATTTTTTATATGAAGCTAGCAAAGATTCTGTATAATGGAGGCAAAATCTATTAACTTTTTGAAGCATTTCTATTAGAAGAGTAGTGCATGTTCCTTGTAAAGTGAAAACAAAAGTACTTAGAGCATAAACAGGGAAATCTTTTCCTTGTCGCCACTCTGCCGCCAGAGCATAGTTTTATCCATCTGTTTGGTTTTGGCTGCACCGAGTCTCGGCTGCGTTGTGTGGAATCATTTTCCTTGTGGCACAGGGCCTTCTCTCTAGTTGTTCTGCTCGGGCTCAGTAGTTGCCCCTCAGCACGAGGGAGCTTAGTTCCCCGACCAAGGATTGAACCTCACCCCCTGCCTCATTATAAGGTAGATTCTTAACCCTGGACCACCAGGGGAAAGTGAAGTCGTTCAGTCGTATCCGACTCTCTGCGACCCGTGGACTGTAGCCCACCAAGCTCCTCCGTCCATGGGATTCTCCAGGCAAGAATACTGGAGTGTTGCCATTTCCTTCTACAACTTTCTTTGTATTGATATAATGTATTTGACATGTATGTTGCATTTTCTCTGAAAGCCATTTGTCTTTTTTTGAAATATTGCATGACAAATGTTTAAGCATGCCATCCAGATACTCCACAGTGACTTGTCTGCGCCTCTCTGATAGGTGCCTTTTCACTTCTATTTTTTTACTTTCCGTGAAGGAAAGTTTCAGACATCACGAAAAGCAGAGATAATAGTAGTTCCCTGCAAGCATTACCACCTAGCGTCAAGTCGTTCTTTGTTTCCTTTCTTTCTGGCCGCGCTGGTCTTCGTGGCTGTGCATGGGCTTTCTCGAGATGTGACAGGTGACGGCCATTCTGTGGTTGGGGTTCATGGGCTGCTTCTCATTGCGCCAGCTTTTCATGTTGCAGAGCACAAGTTCTAGGGCTCATGAGCTTTACCGGTTGCAGCCCGTGAGCTCAGTAGCTGTGGCGCACGGGCTCAGTTGCCCCATGGCACATAAAGCTTCCCAGACTAGTGATCGAACCCATGTGCCCTGCCTTGGCAGGCAGGTTCCTAACCATCGGACCACCAGGGAAGTCCCATCTTGTCTTTCTTGTTTCTTTCATTTTCCCTACATTTTCGTTTTCGCTTCTTGGAACAGTTAAGGCAAATCATATTCTTTCACCCGTAATGTTTTATTGCATGCTTCATTATGTTGCCTGTGACAGAAAATGAACTTTTAAAAAACTTAACCACATTACCATTATCTCAAGACTCCAAATTAACAGATGTTTTAAAATTATCATTTAATATGCACTCTGAGTTCAGTTTTCCCTGATTGCTTTACAAATGTCTCTCTCTCTCTCTTTTTTAATGGTTTGTTCAAATCAGCATCTAAGCAGGATTCACATATTGTTCTTAGTTGATATTTTGGTCTCTTAAATATGTATTTTTTTTGTAATTCATATACCATACAGTTATCCCATTTAAAGTATGTAATTCAGTAATTTTTAGTACTGGACAAAAAAATGTCAACCCACTCCAATATTCTTGCCTGGGAAAGCCCATGGACAGAAGAGCCTGGTGGGCTGTAGTCCATGGGATTGCAAAGAGTCAGACACGACTGAGCAACTAGACAACAATTTTTCGCATGTTGACAGATTCTGAAATCTCTGAATCTATAACATCTCCCCTACCTGCCTACCTTTCCTCATACTGTCTTTCCATTGAGTAAGTTATCATTTGTCCTAAAGAATTTCCCCCATTCTCAGATGTGGCTGGCTAAACAATGTTATTTAACGGGTCTGTCTGTCTTCCATATTTCCCACAAATTGAGTGGTACGTCTAGAGCCTAGACAAAAATAATTTGTAGTGGTGTATGTATATTTTACTTTTATATCACAAGTGATACACTGTTGTAAAATAATAATGTTAAAAATCTCAATATCCATAGATTCACTTGTAGCAACCAGTGATTATTATATAGATCCGTTATTTCATCAGGGTTTGCAAGATAAAGATACCCTAATTTTGTTGTTCCTTTTACATTTATTAGCTGTGATTCTTCCATAAGTAAGAACTTCTTACTTCATCAATTTTTGGTAACTTTGGAATACACTTCATACCAAAAAAGGTAGGGTATGGTTCTCTCTCCCCACCCGACCCTTTTTCCCAGAAAATGAGTTGGTATCTAGCTGCTGCTGCTGCTGCTAAGTCATGTCAGTCATGTCTGACTCTGTGCAACCCCATAGACAGCAGCCCACCAGGCTCCTCCGTCCCTGGGATTCTCCAGGCAGGAACACTGCAGTGGGTTGCCATTTCCTTCTCCAATGCATGAAAATGAAAAGTGAAAGTGAAGTTGCTCAGTCATGTCTGACTCTTAGCAACCTCATGGACTGTGGCCCACCAGGCTCCTCCATCCATGGGATTTTCCAGGCAAGAGTACTGGAGTGGGATGCCATTGCCTTCTCCAGAGTTAGTATCCTAGCAGTCTCTAAAAATGATCAGTGAAATTTTTTTTTAAGTATCATTATGAACTCATTATTATTTACTTCATCGTATAGCATATAGTTATTAGCTTCAGAGTATTGTGAAGAGTTGACTCACTGGAATAGACTCTGATGCTGGGAGGGATTGAGGATAGGAGGAGAAGGGGATGACAGAGGATGGGATGGCTGGATGGCATCACTGACTCGATGGACCTGAATCTGAGTAAACTCTGGGAGTTGGTGATGGACAGGGAGGCCTGGCGTGCTGCAATTCATGGGGTCACAAAGAGTTGGACACGACTGAGCAACTGAACTGAACGTTGTTATTACTAACAGTAACACTACTGGATGCAGTTTAAGATTTCTCTGTGATTCTTTTTGTCCTTAGGAAGAAAAATCCCTCTAGGACTGTATAAATTACTATGCTTTATTCTCTTGTACTGTTATAAAGTTAGCTTCAGTTTCAGCTTTTTTTAAAAGAATTTTTTTGTATGATTACTCTAATTACTCTAATTTTTCTTTTTTAATTAAATAAAATTTTTACCCAATTTCAAAGTTAAAACTAAAGCAGGATATATTCAAGGGAAAATATGGTGTTTACATACATTGAAATATTATTCGGCTCTATAGAGGACTGAAATTTTGGTACATATTACTGCATGGATGAACCATGAAGACATTATGCTAAGTGAAATAACCAGACACAAAACGACAAATATTATATGGATCCTCTATAAAGAACCTAGAATAATTAAATTTGTAAGAACGGAAAGTAGAAGAGTAGTTACCAGGGGCTCAGAGAGATACAGTTTAATAGGTTCAGGGTTGCAGTATGGGATGATGAAAAAGTCCTGGGGATAGATGGTGGTGATAGTTGCTTAGAAAGCAGTGTGAATGTACTTCCTGCCACTGAACTATACATTCTTAAATGGTTGAAATGGTAAGTTTTATGTATATTTTATATGCACACACACACAAATATGTGTAGTGGGATGTCTAGTTTCTGTCCCTTTGCCCTTGTCCTTCCTTTGTACCATTGGTAATCATCCTTATTGATTTTTAATTTATCATTCTGTTGTTCTTTTTCAGAAAACATAAGCAAAATATGTATGTATTTGCATTTCACCCTTTTTCTTACAAGGATGCTTCCGCACTTTGCTTTCTCTCTTATTAGTCATCATAGTATGTCGACATGATTCTCATTTCCTTTTTACAGCTTGGTAGCCCTCCATTGTGTACGTATCCCATATTTTTTCGCCATGTTTGCATCGCTGGATTTTTAGTTCTTTCCATTCTTTTGCTATTACAAGTAGAACCGCGACGAGTAGCACTACGTACGTAGCACTCGTAGTAGTACTACTACGAGTAGTAGTTCTGTTGTGTTTTTGCCATTATATCTTTGTGGCCGATTTCTAGAGGTGGGCCTGCGGCTCAGAGAACAGATGTGTCAGTAGCTCTGCTCTAGGCATTGCTTTTGTCCCCCTTGCAAGTCTGAGCCATTTTGAATCTCCACCAGCATTGTTTGAGAGTGCCTGTATTGTCACACCCTCACCAGAAGAATATGTTGTCAGAATGTTGGATTTTTACTGGTTTGTTGGTGAGAAATTGTATCTCAATTTTAACCTGCATTTCTTGTATTATGAGGAGGTTGGAGATCGTTTCATGTCTTTTAAGGGCTTTTGCATTCTTTTTCTGTGATTTCCCTTGTATTTTGCCAGCTTTGCTATTGAGTTGGTGGTTTTTTTCCTTTTTGTATTAAAGGGTAGATCCCAGGATTTCTCCCCCAGTTTACTGAAGCAGAAACTCTGGGGAGGGGCCCAACTGTGTCTGTGTTTTAACAAGTTCTCCAGGCGATGGTCATATGCACTGATGTTTGAGAATCACAGATGTAAACCACGCTCACTTCTTCCTTTCTGAAATCCTCCAATTCTGAGAAACAAGTCATTAGACCATACTACCTACCCCTCAGTTACAGTCACTCACCATCCCCAGGGGCCACTCCTTCCTTGAAGATTCCTGCTGTTGGACCCTGTTGTTTGTTACTGGTCCCGTATGATTCTGGGTAATTTCGGACACTCTTCCCAGGAACCTGGCTTTGCAGTTCTTGGGCCTCCTTTCCTCCTGTGGGCTGTCTTCCACCCTTCCTTCCTTCGTCATTGCATGGCCACGCCTCTAGAGCAGTGCTCTCCAGACTTGGCCTTCTTTCAGAGTCTTAACAGAAAGTCGCTCATGTTTTGCTATTAAATATAGTATATGATGTTGGCCTGTAATATATATCTTTAAGTTTTATTCTTTTTATTTTTTTCCAGGAACAAAACATTTGACCTTCAGTTTCTATGAAATGGAAAGTGACATTCGCACTGTAATGATACCTGCATCCATGAGTGTGTGCAGATCAGCTTAAGGCACTTCCCTGGTAGTCCAGTGGTTAAAACTCCAGGCTTCCAGCGCAGGGATGCAGGGGACATGGGTTCGATTCCTGGTTGAGGAATGAAAATCCCACATGCTGCATGGTGCGGCCAAAAATGAAGTCAAATCAGCTTAAAATAAAAACTATCACTATGTGGTGGAAGCACTATATGATTGAAAGCGTTTCACAGTCTTTAATAATCTACCACAGCACGCAAATCTCAAGAGTCAGCTCTTACCTTGTGTAGGTTCAGCCCATTTTTCACAGGCTCCCAGCCATGATAGAGTAAGTGGTGACAGTGATGTGAGCAGGCCTCATCCTAGTGCAGAATTAGTTGTTTTTAGGAGTGTTTAGAATATTTAATAACTTGCCTACCCAGTGTTCTTGTCACTTGTAGAGTCGTGCCGCCGGTACAAGAGATTCTCGCCAATCCCAAGGCCTGTGCCGTTGGAATTGGCCAAGTTTAACACGCTAAATACTCTCTCCTTCTCTTTCAACAGTGCATGACTCCCGACCAGCTGATGACACTGTGCACAGCAGGCGTCCACAGTAGTAATGTGGGCGTGAGAGTGAACGTGGTCAGTATTTTAGGAATCACAGGCAGCGTCCTAGCCAAAGAAGATGGCACACTCGACACTCTCAAGGTAAAACACTGTGCTTCCAACCTGAACCATTAACTCACTAAAAATGGGAGAAGAGTGACTTTAAAATCACTCCTGTGGATTTCATGAGACGAAATCATATCAAGTTGTTAACCCTTTGGTCTGATCTTACTCCATGAGTCAGACTGAAGAGTCGAGTCTCATTTTGCCGTTTAACTTTATTCTGGAGATGTTTTTCAAAAGTAAATTTGTCTTCAGTGGAAGGCCAAGGTTCAAAGTTGTTCACGTTGACCCTGCTTGGACTGTTGCGTAAAATGTGTGCACATTATATTCTCCTGCGGGTATAGAGCAATCCACATAGTTTTCCCAGCACCCCAGGCTGAAGTGCAGTCTGCACCTGGCCACCCAGTTCATCCCGAGACCACTCCATAAATTCTAAGCGGCGACTCTGGTAGTGCCCACGCGCAGGGAACTCACTCAGCACGTTTGCTTCAGCACTTGATCTAGGCAAGTTGCTCAGCAGCTGCACTGCCGGAGGTGCAGCCTAGTAACTAAAGGGACAGTAAGAGGAAAGGCACCCTTCTTTGTGCTAACAGTAACTGCCGAAGCGTGGGTTACTGGTAGTGGATGATAAACTGGTTATTATAAAGTATTTCTTTTTTATATATAATCTTATTTATTTTGGCTGCAGCGGGTCTCTGCTGTGCAGGCTTTTCTCTAGTCGCAGTGCACAGGCTTTCCTGTGGTGGCTCCTCTTCTGCGGAGCCCAGGCTGTGGGGCTCGTGGGCCTCAGTAGTCGCAGCGCGTGGGCTCAGTAGTGTGGCGCACGGGCTTGGTTGCCCCAGAGCATGTGGGGTCTTCCCAGATTGGGGATTGAACCCACATCTCCTGCACTGGCAGGCAGATTCTTTACCGCTGAGCCACCAGGGAAGCCCCTAAAGTACTTCTTAACTTGCTAAGAGCCTAACAGTGTGACTGGTATTTTTTTAGAAGCCTGTTTCCAAACGATGGTATGTGCACATCCAAACCATTTGAAAGTGAAAGTTGCTCAGTCGTGTCCAACTCTTTGTGACCCCATGGACTTGTATAGTCTATGGAATTTTCCAGGCCAGGATACTAGAGTGGGTAGCCTTTTCCTTCTCTGGGGGATCTTCCCGACTCAGGGTTCAAACCCAGGTCTCCTGCATTGCAGGTAGATTCTGTACCAGTTGAGCCACCAGGGAAGCTAAGGCACGTCACTCCTAAAATTCCAGTCCCCTAGTTCCACCCAGAGAGGCAGCCACTTTTCCCATTCCTTGTGTGTCACTCCAGAGATGAGAGAGCACGGCTCTATCACTCTGTACATGCACGTGCAGGTGTCCTCCCTTCCCACCTCTTAAGACTGTCAAGTCCAAGGCCCACTTTAGAGGAACAGCAAATTTTTCTCAAGCATAACATAAGATTTCCAAAATGTTCTTATTTAGTCACATTTTCAAGCATGAAGAAAAGTAGAAAGTGCAGTGAATTTTGTATCGCCATCAAGCGTATTTAACAGTTACAAATTTTCTATCATGTGTACTTAAAGTAGTTCCTCTGCTGAATGTGTTAAATTAGTGACATCCTGGTATTGTGTCCCTATTACTCAGTATGCACGTCTTAAAAATAAGGACAGTTTGTTTGTGTAGCCACCATTATTATGCCATACACGATTATTTCTTAATATGTCTAATAGTCGGTCCATATTCAAATTCTTCCAGTTGTCCGCAGGATAACTGTTTACAGATTGGCTGTTTAAAGCAGGGTCTAAGTTAGGTCTCCATGTTGTGCTTGCTTTGGGGTCTTTGAAAAGGCTCTGATCCTGGGAGGGATTGGGGGCAGGAGGAGAAGGGGACGACAGAGGATGAGATGGCTGGATGGCATCACGGACTCGATGGATGTGAGTCTGAGTGAACTCCGGGAGTTGATGATGGACTGGGAGGCCTGGCGTGCTGCGATTCATGGGGTCGCAGAGTCAGATACAACTGAGCGACTGAACTGAACTGAAGTCGCTCTTCATTGAGAGCTTTGCCCCGTCTGGTACCTCCCACACGCCGCCTCTTTCTCCCTCAGCTTCTGGGTCAGTTGGCTCCTAGTGTTCAGCCTTGTAGATTTGTCCTGTTGCCTCCTTGTGGTGTTAAGTTTGTTCCTTTATCTTCTGGATTTCCTGCAGAGTGGAGCTTAGATCTAAAGGCTAGGTTACATTCAGGTTCAACTTCTTCAGTAAGACTACTTCATAGGTGATGCTGAACGTTCCATGTTCGTAATAGGATATTAAATGTATTTATTATTTGTACCTTTGGCTGTGCTTGGTCTTCATTGGTGCGTGTGGGCTTTCTCTCGTTGCAGTGAGCGGGAGCAACTCTTCGTCTCAGTGTGCAGACTTCTCGTTGCAGGGCTTCCCTTGTTGCGCAGCGCGGGCTCTTGGACACTCGGGCTTCAGTAGCTCTGGCTCCTGGGCTCTGGAGCGCAGACTCAGTGGTTGTGGCGCACGGCCCTAACTGCTCCTCAGCTTACTGGATCTTCCCAAACCAGAAACTGAACCTGTGTCCTCTGCTTTGGCAGGCAGATTCTCAGCCACTCTACCACCAGAGAAGTCCCAGTGGGATATTAAATTTAAATACTCTCCTAGAGGTTTTCTTGACCACTTAAATTTAGATGAGAAAATGGAGGTCCAGAGTGAGTAGCAAGGTCCCAGAGTCACCCTGTTATTTACAGTAGAGCTGCATTTCAGACTCAGCATTTTCACTCTCTCACCCATAATAACAAGTGTGCACATTGCCTTTAAAGATGTAAACAGTGAAGCAAAACAACCAAAATAAAATAACTTTACTCTTGACCAGTTCTTCACATTGGGAATAGTTTGTTCCTATAGCTAGCTAATCATTAAAAAATGAAGGGATATTAAAAATCATCACAGTGAAGCCAAATGAGATTGTATGTTCTTAATTTTTTTAATGTCTGAGTGTTTCTCATATTATTTAAAAAGCAGGGGGTTTTTTTGTACTGATAATATTTATATGCATTTGACACTGTGGGAAAAGCCTTCTTGATAGAAATAGGTAGAAGGGAAAATGTAATAATTTCCAGTGTCAGTCTATCATATGTCATTTAGGGATCTTTATTGACTTTACTAATATAAACTAAAGTTTTGAATTTATCTTGCTTACATTATATTTGGTACTTTTGTAAATATATGTCAAGTCTTTAGTCATTTAGAAGTGTTAACTTTTCCCTAGCATTTGTATGTAAAACTTTATGCGCGAATTGTCACATTTAGAATTAGTACTTATTTTGAATACTGACTTAGAATATTGGACGATCCCTTGCTGTGTTTTGTTTTCTCCAGACCATCGGGTGCTTTCTGCTTGAGGTTGCCACCAAAGACCCCTGTCTTGTGGTAGCAGGGGAGGCCTTGGATGCCCTCTTTGACGTTTTTGCAGATGGTAAAGAAGCTGAAAGGGCCTCAGTTCAAATTAAATTGTTATCTACTCTGAAAGAATTCCAGCCAGTCTTCAAAATGAAGGTATGTAACATTTTATTTGGCTTCCCTGGTGGCTCAGTGGTAAAGAGTCCACCTGCCAACGCAGGAGACATGAGAAGATCCCCTAGAGAAGGAAATGGCAGCCCCACTCCAGTATTCTTGCCTGGGAAATCCCATGGACAGAGGAGCCCGGCAGGCTTCAGTCCGTGGGGTTGCAAAAGAGTCGTACACAACTTAGTGACTAAACAACAAATGGCTTATTTAGAAATGCTGACGTCTCCGCATTCTGTGGGACAAGGGTGTGTGTGGTTCCCTGCTTGCAATCTTGGTGATTCATATAGCACTTTATCCCCAGTTCTGTGTAAATGCTTGTCGGCTGAGTCAGGGCGACTGAGCCCTTTCTGTTGAATCACTGTGACTTGAGCCAAAATGGTGTGGACAAGTTCCTCTCTCTGCAGCAGTTTAGCAGTGTTAACGATGCTTATGTGTAAGCACTACAGTCCGGCCTGCAAAGCACTTTCAGAGACAGTGTTAAATTTATTTTATATCATGTAATGCATTGTAGGCTGACTTCATTTATTTCCCTTTGGTCCTCTGGAAAAAAAAGGCAAACAAACTCTCAGCCGGTCTGTGATGGAGAATGCCGCTACCTTCATTTGCCTTTTTATCAATTGATTGATTCATCAGAAGCATCAAAGCTAACTTAGAGTCAAAAAGATAATTTAAAATGTTTTGGTGGTTGGGGGAAAGCAATGAGAAATTTTATTTATTTTTTTCCTTTTTTTTTTTTTAATTTAATACTTTATTCTATTTTACAATACTGTATTGGTTTTGCCATACATTGACATGAATCAGCCACAGGTGTACACGATCTCCCAATGCCAAAGCCCCCTCCTACCTCCCACCCCACACCATCTCCCCGGATCATCGCGTACACCAGCCCCAAGCATCCTGTATCCTGTATTGAACATAGACTTTGATCACATATCCACAAATTTAAGTTGGCCAATTCTCCTCTTATTGAAATCTATATATTTCATTTTGAGAAATAAAAATGTTTGTATTTTTTGACTTTACATTTTGAATTAAACTTTTGCCTTTAATTCTCTGTCAGGAAAGTAGAGGTTTTAATGGAAAATTAGCTTACTTTTGTTGCTTTCCAATGTCTGTTTCTTTTCTCTAACAAGCATCAAAGGCAGAATTCAATTCCCTTAGGCAGAACTCTGTGACAAGTTTTTAGGTAAAATGATTGTATGTCTGGAAATGTAAACTTTTTGAATTTTTTTAAGGTGTAAAAAATAGTTTTCTTTTCCAAAAGAAAAAAAAATAGCCACACATGCCATTCACATTCTCACAGATATATCAGTGTGTGTTTAGGAACATTAATAACTCGTTTGTCTTGTAGCATTTTCATGTTTTGACATCTTACATTTAAAAATATAGTAATATAGTGGCTGACATTGAGTTAAGCGTCACTAGTAGGTGACTTTAGTCTTAAGGGGGGGAAATTAATCAGTTTGCTCTTAATTATGCTTTGTTTAAGCCTCTAGTTTTGTTTGTTTGGGTTTTGTTTTGTTTTGAGATATAATTGAACTACTACAACTTAGTTTTCGGTGTGCAACATAATGTTTGGACATGTATATATATTGGAAAATGATTACCACAATAAATTTAGTTAACATACACCACCACACGTAGTGATAAATTTATTTTCTTATAATGAAAACTTTTAAGGTGTACTTTCTTAGTAATTTTCAAATATATACTACAGTGTTAACGATAGTCACCTTTTCATCACATCCTCAGAACTTACTTCTCTCACACAGTTGATCCTTGAATGACACTGTGCAGATGCACTTAAATACATGGGTTTTTTTCTGTGGTGAACACTGCAGTGCTAGATGATCTGCAGTTGGCTGGACCTGTGGCCAACAGTGAACTTGCACTTGGATTTTCAACAAGGGGATAGAGAGTTGGCACCCCTAGCCCCTGCAGTGTTCAAGGATCATCTGGAACTGAAAGTGTGTACCTTTTGACCACTTTCACCCATTTCACCCTTCCCACACCTGAGAGTGGGGGTGGGAGGGTTATTTTTTGTTTGAGGGTGGCTTTTTTTCTTTGTTTATTTTAGCTGCTCAGCATCTTAGTTGGGTACACTGGATCTTCTGTCTTCGTTGTGGCGTGCAGGATCTTTAGTTGCAGCAGGTGGATCTAGCTCCCTGACCAGTGATCAAACCTGGGCCCCGTGCATTGGGAGCATGGAGTCTTAGCCGCTGGACCTCCAAGGACATTCCCTTGGTGTTTACTTTTTAAGCAGTGAGAAGTTTTATTCCCACCTGTTCCCAGCCTGCCTCATGGGTAACCAAACCGAATGGTGTTTCTCTGCACAAAGACAAGTGTACGTTAGTATTTTTCCCCTTTATTATCCAACAGATAGCATAATATATTCACAGCCTTGTACTTTATGCACTTTTATTTCACACTGTCTCCTAGAGACATTTCTAAACCAGTACATGGAGGGTGTCCACATTGTTCTTAAAGGTCACAGGCCCTCTCAACTTCTGAAAAAGGAGTCTGAAGGGAAAGGAAAATATCGCCTGTCCTTGCAGCCCCTGGGAAAGCAGATGTGGTTGAGAGTCATCAGACTTTGCAGAAGCAAATGCTTAGAGAGCAGTTATGTCAACTGTGAACTAGGAGAATAACCCCTCATCTCCGGAACATCCATTGTTCTGATTGATTTGCCTACCTAGTATGCATGGCAGTGATAGTGCTATTTAACCGAGTGTTTTTCTTTTCTCAAAGCTATAAAGCCCTATGAAGTATCTTTGTTAGCCAGAATGGCAGCGTGCAGTTTTTTATATGACTGTCCTTTGTAAATGAAACCACAGTTGCATTAAAGGCTGTTTGATTTATATTTAGCCCCAAATTGCACTAAAACACAGCATAATGCATTTTACTAAAGAACTTCTCCAGAGCAGACATCCTCAAAAGTGCCCTGTAGCAGCAGTGCCAGCATCACTTGGTAACTTGTTGTAAATGCCAGTTCTCAGGCCTAACTCCAGACCTATCAGAAACAATGTGGACCAGCCTTGTTCAGTCGTGCAGTCACATCCAACTCTCTGTAACCCCATGGACTGCAGCATGCGAGGCTTCACTGTCCTTCACTATCTCCTTGAATTTGCCTAAATTAATGTCCATTAAATTGGTGATGCCATCCAACCATCTCATCCTTTGTCATCCCCTTCTCCTCCTGCCCTCTCTTTCCCAGCATCAGGGTCTTTTACAATGAGTTGGCTCTTCGCATCAGGTAACCAAAGTATTGGAGCTTTAGCAATCTGTTTTTTAAATAAGCCTTCCACATGGACTTGCCGGGTAGCTTAGCTAGTAAAGAATTCGACTGCAATGCAGGAGATCCCGGTTTGATTCCTGGGTAGGGAATATCCCCTGGAGAAGGGTTAGGCTACCCACTCCAGTATTTTGGGGGGCTTCCCTGGTAGCTCAGCTGGTAAAGAATCTACCTGCAATGCAGGAGACCTGGGTTCGATCCCTGGGATGTGAAGATCCTCTAGAGAAGGGAACAGCTACCCACTCCAGTAGTCTGACCTGTGTAGTCCATGGGATTGCAAAGAGTCGGACATGACTGAGCAACTTTGACTTTGACTTTTCCAAATGCTAAAATTTGAGAACCACTGCTCAAGATTAGAGGTGAGGGTTAGTTCATATACCATAATACTCATTCTTTTTAAAGTCTACAGTTCAGTTTTTCTTACAAGTATCATTTAAAAGGTGCACAGGATTTCCCTGGTGGTCCAGTGGTTAAGAATCCACCTGCCAGTGCAGGGGTCACGGGTTCAATCCCTGGTCCGGGAAGATCCCACATGCCAAGAGGCAGCTAAGCCCATGCACCCCAACTACTGAACCCACTCACTGGAGTTACTCAAGCCTGTGCACCCTAGAGCCTGTGCTCTGCAAAAAGAAAAGCCACCACAACGGGAAGACCATGCGCCGCAGCTAGAGAGTAGCCCCTGCTCGCTCCAACCGGAGAAAGCCTGCGCAATCAGCGAAGACCCAGCTCAGCCAACAATAAGTAAAAAACGAATGAAAGGTGCATGATCTAGTTCATCTTCGTTGCAGCTCATGTACTGTGTTCCATCACCTTGGAAGTGAAAATGTTCCACCAATTTCTGGCAACCGTTTGTTCTAAAAATGAATACGCCCCAAACAAATGCTTTCTTATTTAAAGGAGTTAGTGGTAGATACCAAATCTCATATGATATTTTTTTGGCAGATACGAAAAGAAGGGAGAACTAAATACAGTCCAGATCAGCTGTGTGTTCTTGACAACGTGAAGATGAATTTGAGAAGATTTGTCGCTTATCAAGAAACTGTTGAGAAAAGACTGACTGCTTGAACCATTGAAAGAGACCAGTCCTCACCCCAAAGTTTTCAACACTGAAGAATACAAGAGGGTTTCCTTTCAGGGTGTTTTTTTTCTGAACGTTTTTTTTTCATGACTTGGTGTTCTGTGTATTCATTTGAAGTTGATAAAAGCTCCAGGATGTGTCAGAGACTCCTTTTGAGCTCTGGGGTCTGTGTGGCATTGCTAGTGCTCTCAGGCTTCCCGCATGTTTCAATTACTGGAAACCCAGCGGTGGGAAACACAGTGAATCTCAGGTGCTTCTTCATGAGCAGTGGAGATAACTGCCAAACAATCATGTTCCCTTGGATTTTGCAAAAGAAAATCCAGAGCATAACGTGGATGCTCTTTTAAGCCAATGTCATTTTATAATAACTATTTAACTGAAATATGAAAACATGCTTCATAACTTTTTCTGGTATGAGATCTATCAATTATGCCTACCTTTCATGACGAGGGGAATGAGTTGGATTCATACTCCACTATTTAGTAGACTATACTCGTTAGTGAGGCCATCATCACCTTCTGTATGAAAGGATCTGATCCGATGATTTGTAACATCACTCCTTATTTAATTTGAAATGCAATCAAAATTGGGAGGATATGTTTTTTAATAAATAATTTTTAAATTGAAAGCTTTGTGTCTTGCAAAATCTTTTTAAAAATGCCAGATAATCTTGTTCCTGGGTGTCTGCTTGCTAATGAATTTTGCTTTGAATGTATGTGTGCTATTGAAAACAAGATTTATGAAGGGAGGTGGGATGAATTGGGAGATTAGGATTGAATATCCACTATTGATAGTATGCATAAAATAACTACGAGAGCCTGCTGCATAGCACAGGAGACTACTCGGTGCTCTGTGGTGACCTAAATGGGAAGGAAATCCAAAAAAGAGGGATATATGTAAACATACAGCTGATTCACTTTGCTGTACAGCAGAAACTAACAGCAGTAAAGCAACTACTCCAATAAAAACTACTTTTTAAAAAAGGAATCTTTATTCCTCAAATCTCCAGCATCGCTATCAGTGTCCTTTAAGAAGCAGGTGGCAGGTGGATCAAAGGGAGGGAGTTTCGTGCACGTCACTGAGCACGGCCCCTCTCCCAGGTCCATTGTCTGTCCACTTGCCTGATCAGAGGAGTTGGAGACTTGAAAATTTCCCTACCGTAGATCTCAGTTGATCTGTTAAAAGGCCCCATACCCAGCATAGGACTTTAGTTAACTGACGTCCATCACCTCACATAGTTACGTTTTTTTCGCCTTGTGGTAAGACTTTAAGGATCTGCTTTCTCAGCAGCTTTCAACTGTACGATACGGCATTAACTGTAATCACTATGCTGTACGTTACATGCCCAGTAATTTACAACTGGGAGTTTGTTCCTTTTGACTACCTTCACCCATTTTGCTTGTCTTCCAGCACCCAGCCCTGGCCCCCCACCTCTGGCAACTGACAATCTATTCTCTCTTCTCTATGACTTTGGTTAGTTGGGTATTTTTTAGGTTCCACATATAAGTAAGATCATACAGTGATTTATTTCACTTAGCATAATATCCTCAGAGCATATCCTTGCTGTCACCAGTGGCAGGATTTCTGTCTTTTTTACGGCTGAATAATACCCCATTGTGTTTATACACTACATTTTCTCTATCCATACATCCACTGGTGGATATTTAGTTTGTTTCCCTGTCTTGGCTACTGTGAGTAAGGCTGCAATAAACATGCAGAGCAGCTGTCTTTTTCTGACAGTGATTTTGTTTCCTTCAGATCTATATCCAGAGTTGAAATTTCTGGAGCATGTGGTGGTTTTATTTTTAATTTTCTGAGGAACCTCCCTACTGTGTTCAATAGTACCTACACCAATTTGCTTTCCCACCAATACTGCACAAACATTCCCTTTTCTCCACATCTTCACCAACACTTATCTTTTTGACAATAATTCTAACAGGTGTAAGGCTCCTAGTTTTGAGAGACAAATTATTTCAATGAAGAAAAGTTTCAGAGTTCTCCCTGCATTGAGTATTTATAGCATATATTCATTTTCAAAGAGAAAAAAATTTCCAATTTTGTCAACTTCCCCACACTTTCTAACCCATAAACGTGAAATATCTAGCACAGGGCCTAGTTCATAGTAGGCTCTCGATAAATTTGTCAAATATATGTTAGTGATTTTCTGTCTTATTAAGCAAGCTTGTTGCAGTTGTTCAATGCAGAATCATCCTATGGAACAGCAGAATGTGAGTTATTACATTGGAAATGTGCCATCTCCCCAATTTTTTAGGCTCTGAGGCATTAATAGTCTGCATTGCTATCATTTTATTTTACTACTCTGAACAACAGGAAAGATAGGAAAAGATTAAATGTATAGCTGTTTATATACTAGCTCAGTAAGCATATGAATATTATTCACAGCACAGCAAAATAGAAACTACAGTTTTTCTCCTGAAGGAAAAAATTTGCTTTAAAATACAATTACTTGCAAATTATCCAGAATGGTCATACTCTGAACAACAGGAAAGATAGGAAAAGATTAAATGTACAGCTGTTTATATACTAGCTCAGTAAGCATATGAATATTATTCACAGCACAGCAAAATAGAAACTACAGTTTTTCTCCTGAAGGAAAAAATTTGCTTTAAAATACAATTACTTGCAAATTATCCAGAATGGTCCATTAAAAAGATACACTGTTTTTAATAGTTGAAATATTCAAACTCGTGTGACAGCCTTTGTTCTAGAAGGTCCCTTAAAGTGTCCAGCCTGCCGTGGCATGCTGTCCAAGGAAATAAAAATCATTGCTTTAGTTCTCTTTTTCTGTAACATGGAAACTCATTTTAAGATAGAGTTGATTTTGAAATATTAGTCATGTAATGACATTTATCTGCAGTCTTATCTTTTGCCTTTATCTAGTCTTAAAAAAATGCCTCTGAGTTATCAAGATGGAGAAAGTTTCTTATCTCTACAGTGTTTCTGTTCAGCCAGTTCCATTGTAGCCTTGCCCCTTGCCTTTTTGAAATTGCATGGACCAATACTTGATTGTACAGGCAGACCTCAGACACATTGCAGATTTGGGTCTAGACAACCACATTAAAGCAAGCATCACAATAAAATGAATCACAAATTTTTGCTTTCCCAGTGCATGTACTGTACTATGGTCTATTAAGTGTGTAATACCTCAATTTTCAAATACTTTATTGCTAATAAAAATGCTACCCTGAGCCTTCAAGGAGTTGTAATCTTTTTGCTAGGAGGGGTCTTGCCTTGATGTTGATGGCTGCTAACTGATCAGGGTGGTGGTCGCTGAAGGTTTGAGGTGGCTGCGGTAATTTCTAAGCCACCAAGGAAACATCCATGGCCTCTTTCTTTCACAAACAAGTTCTCTGTAGCATGCAAAGGTGTTTGATAGCATTTTATCCACACAACTTGCAAAACTGGAGTCAATCCTCTCAAACCCTGTTCCTGCTATGTCAACTAAGTTTTTGCTTATCAATGAGAAGAACTCATCCACTAAAAGTTTTTAAATGAGTTTGCAGCAATTCAGTCACATCTTCAGACTCCACTTCTGATTCTAGGTCTCCTGCTATTTCCACATCTGCAGTAACTTCCTTCACTGAAATCCTGAGGTTCTCAAAGTCACCCATTAGAGTTGGAGTCATTTTCTCTAAAACTCCTACTAATGTTGCTATTTTGGCCTCTTCCCATGAACTGTGAATGTTTTTAATGGTATCTAGAATGGTGAATCCTTTCTACAACGTTTTCAGTTTATTTTGCCCAGGTCCACCAGAGGAATTGCTATCTCTGGCAGCTATAGCCTTATGAAATCTATTTCTTATAATAAGACTTAAAAATGAAAATTACTCTTTATCCATGGACTTCAGAATAGAAGTTGCATTAGCAGGCATGAAAACAGCATTAATCTCATTGTACATCTCCATCAGAGCTCTGAGTGACCAGGTGCATTGTCAATGAGCATTAATGTTTTAAAAAATCTTTTCTGAGCAGTAGGTCTCAACAATGAGCTTAAAATATTAAGTAAACCATGTTTTAAACAGATGTGCTGTCATCTAGACTTTATTGTTTCACTTTCAGAGCACCAGCAGGGTATATTCAGCATAAATCTTAAGGGTATGAGGCCTTTAGGAATGAAAAAGAAGTATTGGGTTCAACTTAAAAGTCACCAGCTATATTAAGCCCCTAACAAGAGAATCAGCCTGTCCTTTGCAGCTTTGAAACCAGGAATTGAGATAAATAACCTCTTCAGCTGTAAGTGCCAATGGCATCTTCTCCTAGTTTAAGGATGGTTCATTTCCAGGGAAAATCTGTTGTTTAGTGTAGCCACTTCCATGAACAGAGGAGCCCGGTGGGCTGAAGTCCATGGGGTCGCAAGAGCTGGACATGACTGAACACACACACACATGCACATACACACACTCAGCCCTCATTAGCTGAGAGCTAACTCTTCTGGATAACTTGCTGCAACTTCTACATCAGCACAGGCTGCTTCACCTTGCTATTCCACGTTATGGAGATGGTTTCTTTCCAGAAACTTCATGAACCAACCTCTGCTACCTTCTAACTTCCTTCTGCAGTTTCTCACCTCCCTCAGGAGTCACAGAATTAAAGAGAGTTAGGGCTTTGCTTTGGATTCGGTTTTGGTTTAAGGAATGTTGTGAGTGGTTTGATCTATCCAGATCACTAAAATTTTCTCCATTTCAACTATAAGGCTCTTTGACCTTATCGTTCATGTGTGCATTGAAGTAGCATTTTTAATTTCCTTCAAGCCCTTTTCCTTTGCATTCACAACTTGGCCAACTGGTACAGGAGCCTGAGTGTTTGGCCAGTCTCGGCTTTCACCTGACTTTTTCACTATTGTTGTTCAGTCACTAAGTGTGTCTGACTCTTTTTGACTCCATGGACTGCAGCACACCTGTCTTCCCTTTCCTTTACTATTTCCCAGAGTTTACTCAACCTCATGTCTACTGAGTCAGTGATGCCATCCAATCATCTCATTCTCTGTTGCCCCCTCCTCCTCTTGTGTTCAGTCTTTTCTAGCATCAGGGTCTTTTCTAAGTAGAAGGGTCTTCTCTACTGAGCTTAATCTAACTTTTGATTTAAAGTGAGAGATATGTGACTCTTCTTTTCACTTACACACTTAGAGACTAGTTCAGTTCAGTTCAGTCATTCGGTCGTGTCTGACTCTCTCTGCAACCCCATGAAGTGCAGCACGCCAGGCCTCCCTGTGGTGTTGGAGAAGACTCGAGAGTCCCTTGGACTGCAAGGAGATCCAACCAGTCCATTCTGAAGGAGATCAGCCCTGGGATTTCTTTGGAAGGAATGATGCTAAAGCTGAAAATCCAGTACTTTGGCCACCTCATGTGAAGAGTTGACTCACTGGAAAAGACTTTAATGCTGGGAAGGATTGGGGGCAGGAGGGGAAGGGGAGGACAGAGGATGAGATGGCTGGATGGCATCACGGACTTGATGGACGTGAGTCTGAGTGAACTCTGGGAGATGGTGATGGACAGAGGCCTGGTGTGCTGTAATTCATGGGGTCGCAAAGAGTTGGACATGACTGAGCGACTGAACTGAACTGAGGACTTCCTGTCCATCACCAACTCCCGGAGTTCACTCAAACTCATGTCCGTTGAGTCGGTGATGCCATCCAGCCATCTC
>SJYC01124765.1:0-23637 GCA_006408675.1 Madoqua kirkii | reverse complement strand
TGATAGAATTCCAGTGGAGCTGTTTCAAATCCTGGAAGATGATGCTGTGAAAGTGCTGCACTCAATGTGCCAGCAAATTTGGAAAACTCAGCAGTGGCCACAGGACTAGAAAAGGTCAATTTTCATTCCAATCCCAAAGAAAGGCAATGCCAAAGAATGCTCAAACTACCGCACAATTGCACTCATCTCACATACTAGTAAAGTAATGCTCAAAATTCTCCAAGCCAGGCTTCAGCAGTACCTGAACCATGAACTCCTTGATGTTCAAGCTGGTTTTAGAAAAGGCAGAGGAACCAGAGATCAAATTGCCAGCATCCACTGGATCATCGTAAAAGCAAGAGAGTTCCAGAAAAACATCTACTTCTGCTTCATTGACTATGCCAAAGCCTTTGACTGTGTGGATCACAATAAACTGTAGAAAATTCTGAAAGAGCTGGGAATACCAGACCACCTAACCTGCCTGTTGAGAAATCTGTATGCAGGTCAGGAAGCAACAGTTAGAACTGGACATGGAACAACAGACTGGTTCCAAATAGGAAAAGGAGTACGTCAAGGCTATATATTGTTGAGCATTAAGTGAGTTAATATCTGTAAAACACAGAACAGTGCCTGACACATGTTAAAAGCTATACAAATATTTCTTACCTAGATATTTGGTTAGACTGTTTCTAGTCTTTGGCTGCTACAGACACTGATGAAGTGAATATTCTAGTACTTACACAAATATCTATGCACAAGATCCTAGAACTTGAATTACTAAAGGATAAGAAGTGTTTATATATACCCACACATATGTATACATACACACACACACTTGTACATATATGGTACATTATATATAATTATAATACATAATAGTATAGCATATGTGTATGTGTATATATATATATATACATTTCTTATCTTTTAGTAATTGTGACTAATATATATTATATATAACATATAAAATGATATCCCTTCCCACCCCACTCATCTAAAATAGCATACCCTTGGGAATTCCCTGGCAACCCAATAGTTTTGTTGCTAAGTCACTTCAGTCATGTCCAACTCTTTGCAGCCCCATGGACTGTAGCCCACCAGGCTCCTCTGTCTGTGGGATTTTCCAGGCAAGAACACTGGAGTGGGTTGCCATTGCCTACTCCAGGGGATCTTCCAGACTTAGGGATTCAACCCATGTTTCATGTGGCTCCTTCATTGCAGGCGGATTCTTTACCTTTAGGACTAGGTGTTTTTACTGCTGGAGCTATCTTCAATTCCTGCTTGGGGAATTAAGATCCTGCAAGCTGTTTGGCTCAGCCAAAAAAAGTAAATAAAATAGCATACCTGATGCACACTATACCACCTTCCTCTGCTGTATATTTCTTTTTTGGTACTTATCACCATATGATGTGTATTTTTATTTGGAACATTATATTTTTAATTCCATAAATCAGCCCAGATTTCTTCTCTTTATATTTGGACAGAAGTATATCAACCAGAAACCAGAGAAACTTCATGCATTCTAGGGTTTTTCATTGCTTTAAAGAGGGCATTAGAAAGAACAAGGCATCTGGAACCTCATGTTTTCTAATGCTCACCAGTGCCCTTTCCCGCTTGTGCAGGAGGTCACTGTTCCTGCCTTTGGAGGCTGCAGGGTCCCTGTAGAGAAAGAAAGGTGTGTGAGGTTATGTGATGTGTAATGACACTGGGTAGCTGAATAAATTCTGGAAGAAACGGGAGAAAAGAGGCAACTAATCCTGCTTAGTTTTAGGAGGACAGACATGGTGATGTTGTCGAGCAGATCAGCCCTCATCCTTGCCCCTTTGGTGCACACCCGCCTCATATCCAGCTGCCAGCCCCCTCCTTTCCTTGCGTGAGGACTTTGCTTGGCCCTCAGGTCTTTCTTTGCCTCAGCATGAGAGGCATGGAGGAAACTTCCCCCTTCCCAACCCCTCCATCGGTGATTCATAAGAAGAGATGTAATAACTACCCAGCACACTTGCCCCTGGATAGAGTGGCTCCGAGGTCCTCGCATGCTGCTGCAGGGTTTAGTCTTAGTTACTCACACTGGTTCCCTGCTTGAAAACAAACCCTTCACTTGCTGCCTCTCTTTCCCATCTGGCTTTCCTGCTCCCCACTGGTGTCTCCTGGGATCACCTCCCACATAAACTGTCTGCACTTGAAACCTTGGCTCAATGCCTGCTTCTGGGAAAATCCAAAGCAACACAAGACATATTTAAGTTGTGTTTCAGGAGGAAAAACTGTGTGTGTAAAATCCATAAGTTTATACATTTATATTCTGGGCGTGCAAGAGTTTTGTGCATGAACCATAGCCACGGAGTGGTGCTAGTCAGTGTGCAGGATGATGACCTTAGATTCCCTGCCTTAGGGTAGAAGAGAACTCTCATTTCTGTTGATCAAACTAATTTCCTTCTGAAGATATCAAAAATTAAGTCTCTCAGTTGTGTCTGACTCTTTGTGACTCCATGGACTGTAGCCCACCAGGCTCCTCCATCCATGGGATTTTCCAGGCAAGAATACTGGAGTGGGTTGCCATTTCCTACACCAGGGAATCTTCCTGACCCAGGGATCAAACTCTGGTCTCCTGCATAAAAATTGCTTATGCCAGCCCAAATCTCTATTTAACAGAAATTAATTCGATGATTGATTAAATTACATTTCCATCGACTTAGAATCTGAATAATGTAGCTATCTGAAAGAAAAATGGGTTATAAAATACTTAGTGGGAAAGTATGATGGCACACTCCCCACCAACTTGTCATGTCATTGGCAATTTCAAGAGGGAAATCTTTCATCCTAAAGCTCAAAATGGCTGGTGGATTCTGAAGTTCAAGCAACTAACCTCAAAGCTGATTTTTGAGACCTCATCTTTGAATGTGTGGATGGAAATACTTGCTGAACTACATGTGAAATTGCTCTTGAGAAGCTAATTGATAAGTTCTTGTCTAACAGGAAATGAGAGGAAATGACATAGCAGAAAATCAGAGCTACACACCTAGTTTGAAAAGTAGTGTTTTAATCCAAGAGAGATAACAGGAATAAAACATATAAGAACTTGCTTATCTAAATTGTGCCTGGGACTTCTCTGGTGGTCCAGTGGTTGGAGATCTGCCTGCCAATGGGGACGTAGGGGACGTGGGTTGGATCTCTGGTCTGGGAACATTCCACGTGCCTTGGAAAACTCCTTGTGCCACTACTGCTGAGCCCGGGTGCCTTAGAGCCCATGCTTGGTGACAAGAGAAGCCACGAGAATGCGAAGCCTGCCCACCGCAACGAGAGAGTAGCGCCTGCTCACCCAAACTAGAGAAAGCCCTCCAGCAGCAGCACAGACCGAACGCAGCCAAAAATAATGAATTCTCCACGTCTGTATCTGTTAAGAGGGCCCACCTTGATGATTGCTTGCACAGGTCTGGGGATTTAGAAAAATAAAGTCGCTGTTAAAAGACCTACTTTGAGGGCTTTGCTGGTGGCTCAGTAGTAGAGAATCTGCCTACCAATACAGGGGACACGGTTTGATCCCTGATCCGGGAAGATCCCACAGGCCTCGGGGAAACTGGGCCCCTATACCCTAAGAGCTGAGCCTGTGCCCTGGAGTTGGTGATCTGCAACAAGAGAAGCCACCGCGATGAGAAGCCCGTGATCTGCAACTAGAGGGAAACCCGAGCAGCAGCGAAGACCCAGCATAACCAAAACTAAATAAATAAAAGACCTGCTTTTATGAGGTAGAGTGGCATAGGCTCCTGTGAAGATCTTTACACACTGCTTCTGATAGCCAAAGACTAAGATGGGTATGTGTCTAAGGGCATGTGTGTGTATGTTGAATTTTTACATTTTTTATTGTTTTTCTCCCCTACTAGATAGTAAGTCCTATCAAATCAAGGACTATGTTTTATATGTAATGTTCACTGCTCTATGTACCTTCAGTGTCCTTACAGGGAGGTCAGTAGTTACTTTTATTTATGTGTGTATGTGTGTGTTCCTCTTCTTTTTTTGTGGTAAAATATACCTAAATATATTTTTAAATATATTTAAATATAATGTGAATGTATAATTTTAACTCTTTTTAAGCGTACAGTTCAGCGACACAAAGACATTCACATTGTTGTGGAACCAACACCACCATCCAACTCAGATGTTTTTCGCCTTCCTCAAATGAAACTCTGTACCATTACAGACTAACTCCCTTCACCCCACAGCCCCTGACAAGCATGGTTCTACTTTCTGAATCTATGAATCTGACATACTCTAGGTACCTCCAGGTAAGTGGAATCATAATATTTGTTGTTTTGTGGCTGATTGATTTCACTTAACGTTATGTTCTAAAGGTTTATCTATGTCTGAGCATGTATCATTTTTTTTTAATCCATTTGTCTGTGGACAGACACTTGGGTTGCTCCCGCTTCTTGGCTATTGTGAATAAAGCTGCTATAAACATGCGTGCATGTATATATCTGCTCAAGTCTCTGATTTCCGTTCTTTTCAGTATATATCTGGAAGTGGAATTGCTGTACAGTGTGGTAGTTCTATTTTTGTTTTTTATGAACCGCCATAATGTTTTCCACAAGTTTGCACCATTTTACATCCCCACCAAGAGTGAAAGGTTGCAATTTCTCCGCATCCTTGATAACACTTGCTATTTTTGATGCTTTGATATTAGCCATCCTAATGGGAGTGAAGTAGTCACTGGTTATTTTTTAAATAAACAGTATTTCTAAAATTCGAGTAATCGGTGTTTATTGGATGGCACCTTGTCTAAGGATATTAATGTTACAAAAGAATAACTGTTGGTCACTCAGTGGTGTCTGACTCTTTGTGATCCCATGGACTGTAGCCTCCTAGGCTCCACTGGCCATGGGGTTCTCCAGGCAAGAATACTGGAGTGGGTTGCCATTTCCTTCTCCAGTTACAAAAGAATACTTGTATCCTTTTGAGATGCACTCTTGCAGTCAACAATATGAGCACTGGACTTTCCATTTTATACATGATATCTAATAGACCCTAAGACAAAATATAATGCTAAACCCAAATTGCTGCTTTAAGTATGATAAATATTGTCCACCAGAGAGACCAGACTAAAAGATCTTTCAAGATCCTGTCATATACTGGTCTCATTTATGGCAGGTAGCTAAATACTTAAATACGATAAAAAATAACATTGCTCCTCAAAAAGTTGAAACATAGACTTACCATATGATCCCAGAATTCCATTCCAGGTAAGTACCCAAAAGAACTAAAAAGAATTATTCAAATAAAAACATGTAAACAAATGTCCTTAGCAGTACTGTTCGTGATAAGCAAAAATTGCAAACAACCCCAGTGCCCATTGTGGATGAACAGAAAAGCTTAATGTAGAATATTCATACAATAAAATATTGTTAGCCATAAAAAGGAATGATACATGCTACAATATGGATACCTCGAAAATCTTGTCCTGAGCAAAAGAGGCCAAGCAGAAAGCCTACATTTTTATGATTCCATTTATAAGAAATATCCAAAGAAGATGAATCCATCGAGATGCAAAGCAGATTAATGACTTCTAGGCTCTGGGTGGGGGGGGGAGTTATTACTCATTTTGGGGGTGTTGAAGATGTTTCAAACTAGAGAGAAGTGATGGGCATAGCACTGTGAATGCCCCTTAGGCATTTATGCCCTTGAATTGTACACTTTTAAATGGTCAAAATGGTGAATGTTTTTCTACGTAAATTTTTACCTTAAGAAAAAGTAAGATGCCTTCACCTAGCAGTGAGGGTAGTCAAAGTACTAACGGTGTGAAAAGGTGTAAGGAACAGATTCCTGTTCCTCCTGCCCCAAGTCTTCTCCACAGAGGCAATGATGCCAATGGTTGCTTGTAAATCTTCCAGAAGATAGTGGTGCTTAAACATACTTTTTCTTTACAGAAATTGGATCATGTTCCATAAACTGCTCTGCACTGTGCCTTTCCTACTTAATGGTATAGTTTAGTGAGTTCTCCATGTCAGTGTGTTTAGTGCTGGCTCATTCATTTTAATGGTTGCATAGCAGTATTTTACTGGCTGAGTGTACCTTAGTTTGACTAGCCCCCTCTTGATGGATGCTTGGGTTATTTATAATTCTTGGCTACTGTAGATAATAGAATTTTAATCATTCTTATTTTTTTAAGTTTTTTTTTTAATGTGGGCTATTTTAAAAGTCTTTATTGAATTTGTTACAATATTGCTTCTGTTTTGCGTTTTTGTTTTTTGTTTTTTTTTTGCCATGAGGCATGTGGGATCTTAGTTCCCCAACTAGGGATTGAACCTATATCCCCCTTCATTGAGGTCTTAACTACTGAACCACCAGGGAAGTGTCTAAACATTCTTATTTAAAGATCCCTATACACAATGCAAACACAAATGCAGGATAAATCTCCAAAACTGGATTTGCTGGGTGTTATGAACTATATACTTGGAGAAGGAAATGGCAACCCACTCTAGTATTCTTGCCTGGAAAATCCCATGGACGGAGGAATGTGGTAGGCTACAGTCCATGGGGTCACAAAGAGTCGGACATGACTGAGCGACATTTACTTTACTGTGAACTATACTATGCCCCTAACTCCTTCCCCCTGCTAAATTCACATCTTAAAATTCTAACCCTCATTGTGTGTTTGGAGATAGGATCTTTAGGGAGGTTAAACATCCTAATTAAGGTTAAAAGAAGTCATAAGGGTGGGGCCCTAATCCAACAGAACTGATGTCCTTTCAAGGAGAGGAAGGGACTCCAGAGATGTCTCTCTTCCTCTGTGTGCACATTTAGGACACAGGGGGAAAATGTTATCTATGAGTTAAAAAGAGAGTTCTCACCAGAATCCAACCCCGTTGGCACCTTGATCTCGGACTTCCAGCCTCCAGAACTTTCAGCCACCTGGTTTGTGATATTCTGTTATGGAAGCCGAAATAGACGGAAACACCGGGACAAAGAACATACTCACTTTTAATTTGATAGATGTGACCAAAATAATCCTCAGAAGTTCTTTCCCACTTCACCTTTCCAAAGGGCTTCTCGATGGCTCAGTCAGTAAAAAATTTGCCTGTAATGCCGTAGATCTGAGATTGATCCCTGGGTCAGGAAGGTCCCTTGAAGAAGGGAATAGCAACCCATTCCAATATGCTTGCCTGGGGAATCCTATGGACAGAGGAGCCTGGTGGGGTCCATGTGGTCCTAAAGAACTGGACACAACCTAGTAACTAAACCACCACCACCACACTCTTCCACACACACTGCATGCGTGCATAGTCACTTCAGTCACGTCCAACTCTGCAACCGCATGGACCATAGCCTGCCAGGCTCCTCTGTCCATGGGATTTCCCAGGCAAGAATACTGAAGTGGTTTGCCATGCCCTCCTCCAGGGGATCTTCCAGATCCATTGGAGGTGGATTCTTTACTGCTGAGCCACAGAGGAAGCCCTCCACACACAGTAAACAAGGATTTTTTTGTCTGGTATCCTCACCAGCACTTTGTGTAACCATACTCTTTCATCTTTGTCAATCTGAGTGACACAAAAATTGTACCTAATTTTAATTTATGCATGAAATTGAGATTTTTTTTTTTCCTCCCAAAAGTGTGTGTGATTTTTAGAATGAATCCTTTATCTTTCTTCTCAATGCCTGGAAGCCCATTATGTGGTATTACATGAAAGCTCATCCAACTCGCCAGGGACATTTCAAATAACTTTCTTATTCACTTTCCATTTCCTTTTGCTTCTTTAATAATTCATGAGTTTAAGTGGCTATAAAAAATAAAGGTAAGAGAACATTAAGCGGAGGGTCTCTCATATTTGATAGTAAGATATTTAATCCACTATGATTTGGAAAAATGAGCTATAGATCATATAATGTAATTGATGAACAGAGTTTCCATAGAGTCCAGTTTTGTCAATTGCCTGATTACCTTATGAAATGTATTTGAACAGTTTTAGAACAGAAGTTGTAGTAACAACTGACAGAAGTAGGAATGAGGGAGATATGCAGTTTTGTTCTTTGAGATATGTTGAGCTAGGTTAGGGCATGTGCCACCAGGACACTCTGCTCCAGGGGCTCCCAGGTGCTCCATTTAAGTTATACATACCTTCTGCCTGTCCTCCAGGTGCTTGCATGCCAGCCAAATGAAAAAGTTTGGGCTGCAATGATGTATGGGTTTCCCTCATGGCTCAGACAGTAAAGAGTAAAGAATCTGCCTGCAATGCAGGAGACCTGGGTTCAATCCCTGGGTTGGGAAGATCCCTTGGAGAAGGGAATGGCAATCCACTCAATTTTTCTTGCCTGGAGAATTCCATGGACAGAGGAGCCTGGCGGGCTACAGTCCTTGGGATCCCAAAGAGTTGGACACAACTGAGCAACTAACACATACACACACACAATGACATATATTGATGAGAAAACATGCCAACACACCCATGGACCTCTGGACTATGAGCAATGCCCCCGACTTATGCCGCTTTGTACATGAATATTAAATGTTGGCAGAGTGAGTAAATATATGTATGTATGAATGAATGGCAAAGATATCAATTAGGTAAGTTAAATGTTTCTTGGGAAGGATGTTACTTTGGCCAAGAGGCTGCATCTAGTTTTTCACCTTCATAGGATTTAGTCGTGAACTTGTAGCCATATTGTGAATTTCTTGGCTTGAACTGATTGCACAATCAAACTGATCTATGAAAAACTGAAATGTTTATATACACATATACACACTCGCATGAAGTGAACTATGATTTGAGAAGCTGGACAGCGATGATGTAACTGTTTTTAGCCATTAATTCACAGATGTTGATTAATCATTGAACACTCATTATGATTGTGTGTTTCAGATTTAGAACTTTGAACAAGGTCAATAATCTTATGTTGCTGTGGTCATAGTCCCTCACTAATTGCTGAGCGTGAATAATTATGTCAAAACATTTTCTGGAGCACTAGGAGAAAGGCTTTCAGCAACTCTTAAATTTGTTACATAAGCTAGTTTCCAAACAGATCAGGGCTACACACTTGAAACGCTTTCACTAACCTGATGTCCGTAGTTTGTCTCTTTTAATTTACTCGTTTATTTATTTTTGGCTCTGCTGGGTGTTTGTTGCTGCACGCGCTTTTCTGTAACTGGGGTGAACAGAGTCTGCTCTGTGTTGTGCTGTGTTTTGTGGGCTTCTCATTGCAGTGGTTTCTCTTATTGTGGAGCATGGGCTCTAGGGTGCAAGGGCTTCTGTATTTGCTGCGTATGGGCTCGATGGTTGTGGCTCCTGGGCTCTAGAGCACAGGCTCAGTAGTTGTGGCACACAGGCTTAGTTGCTCTGCAGCAAGTAGGATCTTCCCAGAGCAGGGATCAAACCTGTGTCTCCTGCACTGGCAGGCAAATTCTTTACCACTGAGCCATCAGGCAAGCCCTATAGGGTTTTTTTTATTTTCTTTGTTTGTTTTTGTAAATGGGAAACTTGGCAGTTTCTATTTGAGGCACACAGTGTATGGCTTCCTAGAGCTCTATGCTGTGCTCTCTGACTCAGTTTTCCTTGTTACATAATGGGTCCATTTGTCCTCAGCCTGCAAATTTTTGTTGTTGTTTTTTTTTTTTCACCTCTTCCAAACCAGTATGGAAATTGACCTACTACCCCATTACTTTGGTCACACTTTTTAAAGCTTATCAGGCATCCACCAGCCAAGTAGGAGATGTGGGTTCAGTCCCTGCATCACGAAGATCCCCTGGGAAGAAAATGGCAACCCACTCCAGTATTCTTGCCTGGGAAATCCCATGGATAGAAGAGGCTGGTGGGCTACAGTCCATGGGGTCACAAAGAGTCAGACGTGACTGAGTGACTAAACTACAACAACAAAAACTCCAGGGCAACTTCATAAGTTAAATTGCTCACATTTTTCTTGAATGAGATACTTTTTAGACTGGATACATGATAACAATAAAGGAAAAACTTGGCACCTCTTGTCTTGAATTGTATTGTAGAGAAGGCCCTTGTGGCTTGGCTTACACGTCTGGAAACAGAATTTGCCTTTCTGCTTCTTTGTGAGGCAGTCAAAGCATGATGTGCAAGTGCAAAATGTATTTGGTTCTGTCTATAGCAATTCTTTTGTTGAAGATGGTTGCCACGAAACATCTTGGAGGGAGATTGGGTGGAAATGAATACTAGACCAGGGCGTTGCTTGGGTGGGTCAGGCAGAGCATTGCCTAAGGAGTAAATGCTGAAGAAATGCTTTTACTTTAGAAATCATTAAAATTTGATGTCACAGGAGTGATTTTGTTCAGTTGTGTATGTGTTTAAGTAATACCTTTATAGCATAAAAATATTTTTCAAATAGTTCAAAAGGGTTTAAAATAAAAGTCTCCTCCCTTCATGGATTTCTAGTATTTTCATTTTCCTCCCTAGACTTTTGTCAGTTTCTCATAGACCCTTCTAGAGAAATTCTACATTTATGTGGTTAGCTACACACATATTCACACGTGAGTGGTAGCATATTATAGCCATATTGCCCACTTTGTTTTCTTTCTGTTTTGCTTTTTTCATAACAATATGAAAAGCTCATATTGTTATGAAAAACTCAATTTCATAACTCATTCAACGGATATTTATTGAGCACCTACCTAATGTTGTATCCTGTCCTAAGGACTTAGGAGAGAACAATGAACAAAACAAATTATATCGGTTTTCTGTTGCTGAGAACAAATTACCACAAATTTAGTAGCCAAGAACAACAGACATTTATTATCTCTCTGTTTCAGTGATCTGAGAGCCTGGGCACTCCTAACCGAGTGTTCTGCTTCACGATCTGGCCAGGCTGCAGGCAACGTGTTGGCAGGGCCGCGTTCTCATCCGAAGGCTCAGGTGGATTCTTCATCTGCTCCCAAGCACCCTCCAGCTGTTGGTAGAATACGTTTCCTTGTGGTGACTGGACTGAGTGCTTCAGGTGTTCAATTGGCCAGAGGTCCTCAGTTCCCAGATGCCACCCTCAGACAGTTCACAGACATCAGCTTGCTTCTTCAAGCCCAGCAGGAGAGTGAGAGTGGATCTGTGAGCACAGAGGCCCCCAACCCCTGGGACACAGACAGCTCCCAGTCTATAGGCCATTAGGAACTGGGCTGTAAGCAGGGGGTGAGCAAAGGGTGAGGGAGCAAGCGAAGCTGCCTCTGTAGCTACAGCTCACTCACATTCCTGCCTTAGCTCTGCCTCCTGTCAGATCAGTGGTGGCATTCGATTCTCAGAGGAGCACAAACCCTACTGTACTTGAATCATCCCCAAAACATCCCTGCTCTGCCACCCTTGACCCCTGGAAAAATTGTCTTCCATGAAATCAGTTCCTGGTACTAAAAAGGTGGGGGAACCATTGAGCTAGAGAGACAGTCTTATATTATGTAACATAATCATGGGAATGACAGCTCGTCACTTTGCCACATTCTGCTGGTTGGAAACAAGTCACAGGTCCCACCCACATGGAAGAGGAAGGAATGAAACAAAGATGTGAACACCAGGAGAAAGTGCCGATCATGGGTGAGGGGTGCCTCTTAGAATCCATCTGCCTCACAAACCAAGCCCCCACGGGAACTCTACTCATTGCTCTGAGGCAACCTAGATGAGAAGGAAATCCAAAAAGAGGGGACACATGTGTACATACAGCCAATGCACTTTGTTGTACAGTAGAAACTAGTACAACTTTGCAAAGCAACTATACTCCAATAAAAATTATCTAAGAAAAGGAATTGAACTAGCAGACATTCTAATTAAAACACACACACACACAAAAGCAAGCCATTGCAGTCATGAAGTTGACACTGTAGGAGGGGAAAACAGACAACAAAGGAATAGAGAGATAAATGTTGGGTGCTACAAATAAGTGCTAAATGCGTGTGTGCATGCTAAGTCGCTCAGTCACGTCTGACTCTTTGTGACCCCATGGCTATAGGCTGCCAAGCTCCTCTTTCCATGGGAATTCTTCATGGAGTGGGTTGCCATGCCCTCCTCCAAGCATCTTCTTGACCTGGGGATTGAACCTGCATCTCTTACATCTCCTGCATTGGCAGGTGGGTTCTTCTCCACTAGGGCCACTCTTGGAACAATAAAGCTGGCTAAATGGAGCAGATGAGCAGCAGCCAGGGCAGGCCTCTCGAGAGGCAGCAGTGTGGGAGCAGAGCCCTGAAGGAAGTGAGAGAGCCACACAGAGAGCTGAGAGAAGTGGGCTCCAGCCTAAGATAGCAAGTGCATGGGACCGACCTTGTGGACTTGCTGGAGGCTCCCACAGCCAGGACTCAAGTGGCAGGACACGAGGCCAGAGAGGAGGCGGGGAGAGATGAGGTAGGGCCTTGTGGGTGGAAGGATCTCTGAGCAAAATGCAGAACTGTTAGAAAACTGGGGGCAGAGGAGAAGCACTGTTTGGCTTACCTTTGCAAAAGATCACATGGTTCCTGGGGTGAGAAGAGCCTGAAAGGAGGCATCTGTGGAAGCAGGGAGACCAGTTTGTAGGCGGTTGTAATCATCTTGGCAGAAAACAATGGCAGTTTGGATCGAAGTGGCGCTGGTGTGTTTCCTGGAAAGTAGGTAGCTCTAGTTTGAGGTGGAGCTTGTCGCCCTCAGGGTGGAATGGATGTGCTTGCAGTGGGAAGAAAAGAGAGCGGTTATGGGTGATGGCAAGGATTTGAGCCTGAGCCATGTGAAGAATGGCATCGCCATTTACTAAGATGCAGAAGACTGTGGGAGGAAGAGGTTTTGCAGAAAAAAAATCTAGAACTGATTTTATTATACACTTGAAGGAGAAGAATATAGTCAACTTCGTACTTTTAAAGTGTACTCTGGTTGCTGTGACACGTTGGATTGTGAAGTTAAAGTGTGGATGCTTTGAGATGACAATTGGCAAGGTATTGTGGTGGCCTAGCAAGGAGTGTTGGTGGCCCAGGGTCAGCAGAATAGGATGGGAGGAGGGACTTCCCCGGTGGTCCAGTGGCTAAGACTCTGTGCTTCCAACACAGGGGTCCCAGGTTCAATCCCTGGTCAGGGACTAGATCCCACATGCCACATGTGAAGATTCCACATGCCTCAACTAAGGCCCAGTGCAGCCAAATGAATGAATGAATATATAAATAAATGAATGAGAAAAATAAAGAATAGAGTGGAAGGAGAGGGAAATGAATGGTCTTGCAATGTATTCATTGTGCTTGCAATATGACCTCCAATGTGTGGAAGTAAAATAGGGCAGATCAGGAGGTTATCTGAAGGTAGGAACATTTTTGTTGCAAGGAAGACCATACTTGTCTGACAGGCATAAAGCAGAAGGTGAGTCTCAAAGTCAGAACAAGAGCAATTGTAAAACTGGATTCTCCACAGGGGCTTTGGAAACTTTTTTCATGAAAAAGTGTCTTAGTTAGTCCAGGCTGCTATAGCAGAATACCACAGAAAATCGTAAGGTGGGTTATAAACAACAGGAATGTATCTCCTGCAGTTCTGGAGCCTGGAAGCCTGGGGTTGGGGTTCCAGCATGGTCAGGTTCTGGAGAGGATCCTCTTCCAGGCTGCAGACTGCCTCCTGATGTATTCTCTTCTGCGGGAGAGCAGAGAGGAAGCCAGTTCTCTTATGATGCTTATCAGGGCATCACTTCCATTCGTGAGGACTCCATCCTTATGGTGTCATTTAATCTTACATCCAACACCATGGCCATCTGGTGTGAAGAGCCAACTCATTAGAAAAGGCCCTGATGCTGGGAAAGACTGAAGGCAGGAGGAGAAGGGGATGACAGAGGACTAGATAGTAGGATGGCATCACTGACTCAACAGATAAGGGTTTGAGCAAGCTCTGGGAGATGCTGAAGGACAGGGAAGCCTGGCATGTTGCAGTCCATGGGGTCACAAATAATTGGACATGACTGAGCAACTGAACAACAACAACAATCTTATACCCACCCATCCCCCCACTCCTATACCGTTACATCAAGTAGTTGGGTTTCAACATGTACATTTGGGGAAGACAAACTTTCACCCCATAATATTCTGCTCCTGAGTTCCCCACATTCATGTCCTTCTCACGAGTGAGATACATTCATTCCATCCCCCAAGTCTCAAAAGATATTAAACTCATTCACATCAACCCTAAAGTCTGAAGTCCAAAGTCTTTTCTGAATAGCATCTAAATCAGGTATGGGTGGAACCTGAGATATGATTCGTCCTGAGGTTAATTCCTTTCCAGCAGTGAAATCTGTGAAACCAAACAAATTATGTGCTTCTAACACATAAAGATGTGACAAGCATAGGAACAAACATTTCCATTGTAAAAGGGAGAAATCAGGAAGAAGGCAGAATGAAGGGTTCCAAGCAAGTCCAGAGTCCAGCAAGGAAAACTTCATGAGATCTCAAGGCTCCGAAATAACACTCCTCAGCTGCATGCTCTCCCCTTCAGGCCCACTGGGGCAGAAATCCCACGTTTCTGACCCACTAGGGCAGTGGTACCACCTCCACTGGCTCCAGAGCCCTAGGAAGCCCCATCCCTAAAGCTCTGGGGGGCCCTTCCCCTCTGGCTGTGGGCAGAGGGTGTCTGACCTGTTGGAAGCAAGGCAATGATTATCTTTCCGGAAACCAAGGAGGCAGCCCTGATGATCTCTGAATTGCCTTTGGGGTCACTCGTCTTTAAAAGATATATTTTAAAATTAATTTATGTATTTGGCTGTGCCGGGACTTAATTGCAGCACACAGTATCTTCCACCTTCATTGTAGGATGGAGGATCTTGAGTTGCAGCATGTGAACTCTTAATTGTGACTTGTGGGATCTCGTTCCCTGATCAGGGGTTGAACCTGGGACCTCTGCAATGAGATCACGGAGTCTTAACCCCTGGACCACCAGGGAAGTTCCACTCTTCCCTTGCATTAAAGAATAGCACAAGATCTCACCAACCAGGCCTATGGTCTCATCCTGTAATATTCATGTCGTCTGACAGCCTTCCTTCATTCCTTCCTATTTCCTTCTTTTTCAGTTCAAATTGGTAGTTTTCCTCCTGGGATGGCTGATTCCTCCTGTAGTTCACACCCCTACTCATTTCCCAGTGCCCCATATGGTCACTTGGCCATATCCTTAGTGTTCTCATTGGGTTTTTTTTTTTTTTTTTTTGCAATATGGATAGGCTGAGAATTTTCCACATCATTAAGTTCGACTTCCTTTTTGCTTAACAATCTGTCTTTAAGTCATTTCTCTTTGCTTGAATTTTACTATAAGCCGCCAGGAGAAGCCAAGCCATACCTTCGACACTTTTTTTAGAAATCACTTCAGTTAAATATAAAATTTCATTGGTTGCAAGTCCTATCTTCCGCAAAACACTGGAACACAAATCACAGCTCAGCCAAGTTCTTTGCCACTTCTTACAAGGATTGCCTTTCCTCCAGTTTCCAGTAATATGCTCTTCATTTCTATCAGAGACGTCACCAGAATGGTGATTACCACCCATATTTCTACCAACATTCTGCTTAAGAATCCCCAAAGAAGACTGAGGCTTTCTCTACAGCATTCTTTTCTTTGACCTCTGTTCAGAACTACCTTTAAAAAGGGGAATTCGCAGACCTCCCTGGACGTCCAGTGGTTGATAATCCACCTGCCAATGCAGCGTACATAGGTTCCCTCCCTGGTTGGGAAAGATTCCAGAGCCTGTGCTCTGCAACAAGAGAAGCCACAGCTCAAGAGTACCCCAACTGGCTGCAACTAGAGAAAGCCTGTTTTGCAGACCCAGTGCAGCCAAACATAAATACACAAACTAATAATTTAAAGAGATCGAATTGCCAGCATCCATTGGATCATAGAAAAAGCAAGAGAATTTCAGAAAAACATCTACTTCTGCTTTATTGATTATGCCAAAGCCTTTGACTGTGTGGGTCACAACAAACTGTAGAAAACTCTTAAAGAGATGGGAATATCAGACAACCTTACCTGCCTCTTGAGAAATCTGTATGCAGGTCAAGAAGCAACAGTTAGAACCAGACATGGAACAAAAGACTAGTTCCAAATTGGGAAAGGAGTATGTCAAGGCTGTATATTGTCACCCTGCTTATTTGACTTCCATGCAGACTACATCAGGCAAAATGCCAGACAGGATGAAGCACAAGCTGGAATTAAGACTGCAGGGAGAAATATTAATGACCTCAGATATGCAGATGACACCACCTTTATGGCAGAAAACGAAGAGGAACTAAAGAGCCTCTTGATGGAAGTGAAAGAGGAGAGTAAAAAAGCTGGCTTAAAACTCAGCATTCAAAAAACTAAGATCATGGCATCCAGTCCCATCATTTCATGGCAAATAGATGGGGAAACAATGGAAACAGTGGTAGACTTCTTGGGCTCCAAAATCACTGCAGATGGTGACTGCATCCGTGAAACTAAAGATGCTTGTTCCTTGGAAGAAAAGCTATGACAAACCTGCTGCTGCTGCTGCTGCTGCTGAGTCGCTTCAGTCGTGTCCGACTCTGTGTGACCCCATAGACGGCAGCCCACCAGCCTCCCCTGTCTCTAGGATTCTCTAGGCAAGAACACTGGAGTGGGTTGCCATTTCCTTTTCCAATGCATGAAAGTGAAAAGTGAAAGTAAAGTCGCTCAGCCGTGTTCGACTCTTAGCGACCCCATGAACTGCAGCCTACGAGGCTCCTCTGCCCATCGGATTTTCCTGGCAAGAGTACTGGAGTGGGGTGCCATTGCCTTCTCCATGACCAACCTAGACAGCATATTAAAAAGCAGAGACATTACTTTGCTGACAAAGGTCTGTCTAGTCAAAGTAGTTATGTATAGATGTAAGAGTTAGACCATAAAGAAAGCTGAGCACTGAAGAATTGATGCTTTTGAACTGTGATGTTGGAGAAGACTCTTGAGAGTCCCTTGGACAGCAAGGATATCAAACCAGTCAGTCCTAAAGGAAATCAGTCCTGGATATTCATTGGAAGGACTGATACTGAAGCTGAAAGTCCAAAACTTTGGCCATCTGATGCGAAGAACTGACTCACTGGAAAAGACCCTGTTGCTTGGAAAGATTGAAAGCAGGTGGAGAAGGGGACGACAGAGGATGAGATGGTTGGATGAAATCACCAACTCAGTGTACAAGAGTTTGAGCAAGCTCCGGGAATTGGTGATGGACATGGAAGCCTGGCGTGCTGCAGTCTATGAGGTCACAAAGAGTCGGACATGACTGAGCGACTAAACTGAATAGTTTAAAAATTGAAAAATAATTTTTTAAAAGGAAGGAGTATTCTCGGGGGTCCAGTAGGATCCCATACTTTCATTGCCAAGGGCTCAGTTTCAATCTTCGACTTGAGAACTAAGATCCCAAAAGTCGCATAGCAGGGGAAAAAAATTTAAAAAGGGTTACCTTTAAAGGGCAGTTCATAGCAGTGTAAGCTTTTCTAGCAATTGCCTTCAAATATTCTAGTCTCTACCCTTTTCCCAGTTTGAAAGCTGCTTCCATATCTTTAGGTATTTGTTAGAGCAGTACCCCTACTTCTTAGCACCAGTAACCTGTAATAGTCAGGGTTGTCCAGGGAAACAGAACCAGAAGGATATATATATTGTCTATTTGGATTTATTATATATTTATGTAATATATACCCAGATATGGAGATTTATTATGAGGAATTGACTCATGCAACTGTGAAGGCTGAGAAGTCTCTTGATCTCCTGTCGGCAAGCAGCAGACCCAGGAAAATCAGTGGTCTCATTCAGTTCAGTTCTGAATAGCTGAGAACCAGGGATGCTAATGATATAAATCCTAGTACAGGCTGGAAATCATGAGACAGATGAGATGTCTCAGCTGAATCAGCAAGGCATGCAAAAAGAGGTCAATTCGTCCTTCCTCTGCCTTTTGTCCTATTCAGACACTGAACCCATAAGGCCCACCCACACTGTTATTTTATTTTTATTATTTATTGATTTGGCTGCACAGGAATTAGTTGTGGCATGCGGGTCTTCGATCCTCACTGAGACCTGCGGGATGTTTAGTTGTGGTGTGTGAACTCTCAGATGCGGCATGTGAGATCTAGCTCCCTGGCCAGCACCCCCTGCACTGGGAGTTCCAGTCTTAACCACTGGACCACCAGGGAGGTCCCCAACGCCCAGCCACATTGGGAAGTGTCATCTACTGAGACCAGTGGTTCAAATCAAATGATTGCTTATTTCATCCAAAATCATCCTCACACCCAGCAATATGCTTTTAACCTTGAGCATTCCATAGTCAGTCAAGTTGATAACTAAAATTAGCCATCATACTAAATAACTATTTTTCAAGGAGAAATTCTGGACTACCTTTCAATTCTGGACTACCTACCTTGTAGGTCCTAGCAAGAGAATGTTCTAGAGCAGCAGTCCCCAATCTTTTTGACCCTAGGGACAGGTTTCTTGGAAGACAATTTTTTGATGAATGGCATTGGGGGATGGATTCAAGCACATTGCATTTATTATGCACTTAATTTCTATTATTATTACATCAGTTGCACCTGAGGTCGTCAGGCATTAGATCCTGGAGGTTGAGGACCCCTTAATTTTTAGTAAGAGTCTTTGTCTTTAGAAATGGAATTTCTCTGCTTGGGCTGTTCGATGATGGGTGACAAATGTAAACGTGGGTGAACACCTTCTAGTCAAGACTGCCTTTCCTGGGGTCTTCTCTCTCATCCACACACTGCCCTGCAGTGAAGAGTTATAAAAAGAGGTGGTAAAATGCAGAGCTATGTGAGTTGGATTCTGACTGAGTTTCTGGGCTTTCTCTCCAAAGAGTGCTTTCCCAGGGACCGCCAGCATCTGCTCTGCCCACTCGAGACCAAGGATGCTACTTCCCTTACAAACAGAAAGACGGTAGGAGGAGTTCTTTAATAGCCTTGTGGAAACTTAAATTTGAAAAATGTATGGACTTTTTACAGATAGGTCAAGAATTATAGGAAAATACACTCATTCTGGCAGTATTTTCTATTTTTTTCCTCCTATGGTCCATTAGGCTGGGCAAGCAACTCTTTGTTGGGGCTTTAGCAGCTACCATGGTCATATTATACGAAAACACCTCTCAGAATAGAGATTATCAAGGCAAATCAATAGGGATAGACAGTAGATTAGTAGTTGCCTGGGGCTGGGAAAAGGGACTGGTTGCAAATAGGTCCTAGAGATCCTTTTAGGGTTGGAAATAACCCAAAATTGGATAGTGGTGATGCCTGCACAACTTGGTAAATTTAGTAAAAGTCATTAAATTGTACACTAAAATGAGTCAGGACCTCCCCTGGTGGGCCAGTGGTTAAGAATCTGCCTTGCAAAGCAGGGGACATGAGTTTGATCCCTGGTACAGGAATTAAGATTCACCACGTCTCAAGGCAACTAAGCTTGTGTGCCACAAATACTGAGCCTGTGCTCTAGAACCTGTGAGCCCAAACTACACCTGTCCACCCTAGAGCCTGTGCTCAGAAACAAGAGAAGCCACTGCGAGGAGAAGCCTGTTCACGGCAGCTAGACAGTAGCCCCTGTCTGCCGCAACTAGAGAAAGCCTGAACAACACAGCAACGAAGACCCAGGGCAGCCAAAATAGAGAGTGAATTTTATGGTATGGGAATTATAGTATAAAGATTTTAAACACACACGTGTGTACTGTACACACTCAGAGAGAGATACTTTCACTTCAAAAATCCCAGAATGCACACAATTTGAGCCATTTTCTCCCTGAAAGTTAGAAGTAAAGAAATTTTCACTGTGTAGAACGAGATACAGCCTTTCACATTGCCTGTTGTATTGAAGTCTCATTGAAATTTAATTCCCTACTTGGAATCCTCTTTGTATTCACAAGAGAGGAAACAAACATGGTACAATGGTGTATACTCCATGCAAAAAAGGGAAAGTTGTAAATGGTGCCTAAGCCCCAGGTTATTAATACCTGGAGCAAATGCTTCATTTCCTAAACACAGAAGATTCTAATCACTATAACTATGTGACTATTATTCATGGTTTTGTGCACTCTGGAGTGGAGTAATGTAATCACACTGAGATTTAATTATAATGACAATTATTTATAATACCATGTAGTAGTATATGTATGTGCAATTCCTCTTCTTTTTATTCAAGCTAATAAATCAGCAAAATCATATTTAAATTTAAATGATTCTTGGGTAACTTGCTTCTCATTTCTCTATTCAATTTTCACTCTGCACAATCTTGGTGTTTCTGTAAATCTTACAAGTTGAGATCATCAGCTCAATATTTTCCCCTCTAAGAACAACTAAACAACCACAAAAACATGAATACTAAGAATGAATAGGACGTTACATTATGCAGGAAAATGTCTGGGGTTTTGATAGCTGTATTTTTTGGCTCATCGATTTAATGAAGGTGGTTTTAAAGAATGTAATGTTCTAAATAGCAAAATGAAAAGGTTGAGTAATCAAAATTTATTATTGAAATTGGTATAGTCTTTCTCTTTGCTTGTAGTAGTAGATTACTTTGTGACAAAACATTGCAGATTTGTTGGGGAAAGTGAATATATTTTTAGGTATTTTAAAATTCCCTGGGTACAGTGGGGCTTCCCTGGTGGCTCAGAGGTTAAAGCGTCTGCCTGGAATGCAGGAGACCCGGGTTTGATCCCTGGGTCAGGAAGATCCCCTGGAGAAGGAAATGGCAACCCACTCCAGTACTGCTGCCTGGAGAATCCCATGGAGGGATTCCTGGTAAGCTACAGCCCATGGGGTCACAAAGAGTCGGACACAACTGAGTGACTTCACTTTCACTTTCAGTGGATAGGAATCCACCTGCCAATGCAGAAGGCACTGGTTCAATCCCTGGTCTGGGAAGATTTCACACAACTCTGAGCAACTAAATCCATGCACTGCAACCACTGAGCCCATATGCTGCAACTACTAAAGCCCATGTGCCTAGAGCTTGTACTCTGCAATAAGAGAAGCCACTGCAATGAGAATCCCATGCAGAAGAGTAGCTCCCACTAGCCACAACTAGACAAAGTTTGTGCACAGCAGCAAAGACCCAGTGCAGCCAAAAATATATTCTCTACTGGTTTACTTTAGACCAGATGGTTTTGAGGAAACTTCCAGAAGAGACACTCTATGATTCCACACATATTCAACACAATTGCACTGCCTGATCATCCTGCACACCAAGTATATTCCTGCCTCAGGGCCTTTGCACTTGCTATTCCCTCTACTTGATGGATCATTCCCTAGATGGTCATGGTCTACTCCCTAACTTAAGTCCCTGCTCAAATATCACTTCCTCAGAGCAGTCTTCCCTGATTAGCCCATCTAAAAATAGCACACAGTCACTAGCCTTTTAGCTTGCTTTCTTTCTCTGAACAGCATTTAGCTATCTGTCTGATCTTATACGCTTGCTTTACTAGAATGCAAGGTTCAGGAAGGCAGGGACTGCATCATGTTCATTGCTGTATCCCCAGATTCTTATATATTCCCAACATAATAATTGCTGAAGACATATTTCTTGAATTAAATGAATTTTAATTTGACTCTGAATATTTGCTTTTTGCCTCCCTAACCAGACAATACCTTCATGGAAGGCAGAAAAAAGTCCTGGTCACTTATTTATCATCTCTAAAATGATTAGCTCAGTTTTGCAAGGATACTAGACATTCAACCAAAGTTTACTGAATGAATGCCTGGAACATGGGTGTGTGACATGGCTGATTGGTCAGCGTTGCCAGCAGGTGAACAAGAGTAATATTTCACCTTTCAGCCCATATTTTACAAAATATACTTTTATGTATACCAATTCATCTGATCATTTTGTTAATACTTTACTATGTCTCAAGGTTTGCCTGAAGAAACAAGCACTCAAAGATAACAAGTGTTGATTTCTGACATTTCAGTCAGTTCAGTCTCTCACTCAGTCACATACGATTCTTTGGGACCCCATGGACTGCAGCATGCCAGTCTTCCCTATCCATCACCAATTCCCAGAGCTTGCTCAAACTCACATCCATCGAGTCAGTGATGCCATCCAACCATTTCATCCTCTCTCGCCCCCTTCTCCTCCTGCCTTCACTCTTTCCCAGCATCAGGGTCTTCAAATGAGTCAGTTCTTTGCATCAGGTGGCCAAAGTTTTAGAGCTTCAGCTTCAGCATCAGTCCTTCCAATGAATATTCAGGGTTGATTTCCTTTAGGATGGACTGGTTGGATCTCTTTGCAACAAGAGAGGTCACCGCGTGAGAAGCCGAGCACTCCGACTAGAGTAGATCCCACTTACCACAACTAGGAAAAGCCCAAGTGTGGCAACAAAGACCCAGCCAAAAATAAAATAAAAAAATTAAAATAAAAAAGCTAATAAAGACTGTCTTGAAACATATATATGCATGGAAAGATTTTTTGAAAAGCATTTATTAGTTCTCACGGTAGTTATTTCTAGACAGTGGGAACTTGCTATTACATTTTTTGGCTGTGCATTTCTCTCACTTGTATTTTTAAAGCCAATTTGAAGTTATGAAAATAAGGTTTTTTTTCTATACAATGCTTTATTTTTTAATTTGTCAATGTGAATAGCATAAAAATATCACTACTCATTTTCCTATGTAATTCTCAGAACATAGCAAACTTCTTTCTGAGACAACTTTTAATACTGATTTATAGTAAAGCAATAACAAAAAAATAGAATGAACCAAAATTCTTTAGGTTTTTGTGTGTGTGTATGTGTTTTCCATATTTATGCCCATGTTATTCTCTGAGCAAGAAAAAAGGTAAAGTGATGCTTTATATTTTCATCTTTGCCAAAAAAACCTTTCCAGGATATTGAGCTCCCGAAACAGGCCAAAATCAGGCGTTAGGGACTCATTCTGGACCTTGGACCAACCTTAGAGGGCACACAGGAAACATGCTCATTTCTTTCCCTTTTTTCTTTAGATGATTTGAAATACTTAAAACACCCTTTTGCTTATCTTTCGCCGGAGGGGTTCGTGGAAAATCTCTATTGGTGCCAACAATATGGTCCCCAAATTAGGCTTAAAAGGTTTTGGGTTTTCTTTAATTCTGAACTAAGAAGGGTTTTTCATGGTTGCTGATGCATCTTCGGGCACGTGGTTTCTTCACACGCTGAGTGGCTTGTGTGTCTGTCTCCCTGCCTTTGCGTCTGCGTGTGTTTATGTGTGCAAGTCTTTGTAAAGTGGGTTGGGGTGTGTGACGGTGGTTTTGAGCCCATGGCTTACGCACTCTACGAAGAAGAGTGTCCACCCCTGTAGGTGGGAGCAGGTTTCTCCAGTCTCGGGGTCGCGTGGGGAAACCCTCCACCAAGTCCTGCGGCTCCCAGTCATGGCCAGGGCGCGGCAGGGAGGGCGCTGGGGGCAACCGGGTGGCCAAGCAACAGAGGAACCAGCGCAGCCTGCATCCGGGCAGGGTCCCGGACACGTGCTCTGCTGGAAAGAGGGGCGCACTTTCCGACCTCTGGAACGGTGCTTAGAGCGGAGATCTATCCTGGGAGGGGTTAGAGAAGCCCGAGGATCCGGGCGCAGCAGCCTGGGGGAGGGGATAGTGGGCGGGGCGGCACCGCCCACAATCTATTCCCTCCGGAGCTGGTGGCGACCGGCCTGCGTCCGGCCTCACCCAGCCTCTGGGGCCAGGAAACTGAGACTGGAGGCGGCTTGCGCGTCAGGGGCGCCCTGATGCCCAGGTACGTGCGACCCCCGCCCCC